>VCAZ01000283.1:165000-242500 GCA_005784505.1 Bagarius yarrelli | reverse complement strand
TAGGATACTAATATATATAAGTCTTAATCTCCTTCTCTCTCTCTATATATTATCTCTCTCGATATCTATATATCATTATTATATATAATATAGATATATATATATATATATATATCTCCTCTCTATATCTCCCCCATTTCATTCCTCTGTCCTATAAATAAAGGCAAAAAAGCCCCAAAATATCTTTATATAAAATAAATAAATAAATAAATAAAAATTCGGACATCTTGTGTGTGTGTGTGTGTGTGTGTGTTTTTGACGCATCTTGACTGTTTTACAGTCTGACATTATGACAATTGAGATCCTACAGCATGACATAGGGATCATTTTCAGACGGTCTAAAACAACTTTACTTTGAAAAAATATTGGCACAGTGTAAATCCGGCTTTAGACTGGTTTATTCTGGTCCGGAGTGTGACCAGTGTTTTAATCGCCTGTCTAAGGAGCCGCAGTAGGAAGGAGGAGGAGGAGAACAGACTAAACACTGCATATTTGAGGTGTGTTTGCTGGTAAAATAATCCAGGCCTACCTGTGCGGTTCACGGTGCTGTAGGAAAGCCGGAAACCTCTGCCTGAGGAGTGGCGGCTGGAGCGGAAGTTCACTGTGAGCTCGCTGGCGTCCGTGTAAAGCGGCTGGCTGGTCGGCGACAAATGAGATTTCGTCTCTCCGCAATACTGCCAGTAAACTGAAACAAATAAGAGTTAAAGACATTATCGGACATCCAACATGTCCATCGCATGCCGTGTTATTGCAAATCACCTGGTTATACGACTTGTGAGAGGAAGTGTGATACATTTACATATCCTGTACATGTTACATCATTACAGTGCAAAAAAACACCAGCTGCTTCAGGGCTTTCGGTTATGAGTGTTTTACTTTTTTCTAATTATTTATGATAATGGGTAATTATTATGTCAGGAAATAAATGCAATTATCACTATCTTTATAAAGAACTCTGTGTCTTTTCTTTAATTTATTTCAATAATTAACCATTAGCAATAAACAGCATCAGGAAATGTACAACAAATTTGTTACTTAAAAGTAAAGTAACTTATTAAACACACAAAAACACACACACACACACACCCTGTTTAAGATTTAGTCTCGCTCTCACTCTTATAATAACCTCCATTATTAATGAAATCAGACAGTAATGTTAAGGTGAGGAGGTCTGAAGTCAGAGTCAGAATCAGGACTCTCTACAGGACATGAAAGATCTTCTACTTCAAAACATCCAGAACACAGCATGTCTTCATAAAGATCAGGGGTTTTGTGCACAAGGACATCATCATACTGGTCTCTTAGTTCCAGTGAAGGAATAATGGAACGGTACAACATACAAAGCCGGTTCTAGACAGCTGTGTGCTTGAGAGTTTGTGGTAACAGTTTAAAGACCTATATGGGCGTCCACAAACTTTTGTTTAGGCAGGACAGATAGGAGATGACAAAATGAAGAAGAAATGTAGGTTGCACGTATGTCTTATTAAAATGGCTGGATGGGTGTCCAATCTGACAGTCAATTTTCCAGCAGCAGCTGTGTGTGTGTGTGTGTGTGTGTGTGTGTGTGTGTATAAAGAGAATGTGTTTTCAAAATGTGGCCACATGGCTCTTCTTTTCAGTGGGTTCTCTGTTTTCAGCTTCATAAAGCCCCGGCACACCGCACACTGAACCTGAACCGTCTGGTCCTCCTCATCTTTCAGACTGGTCATGAAATAATGAGAAATCTTTTGTCTGAAGCAAGAGACTGACTGAAGGACCCGGCAAAGTGAGACAATGGAACTGTAAGGAACAGGATGTGCAGTGAAGGGAGGTGATGTGGATCAGATATACAGTGAGACGACGCTGACCTGATGACCAAAGTTAGAAGTATTACACATCCCAATTCCTCACATCAAAGATTTTGGTTCGAGATCTAAAGTGTATTTCCAGACACTCTTGTCCAAAGCAAATTACATTTCTCTCATTTATACAACTGAGCAATCAGGGGGTTAAGGGACTTCCTCAGGGACCCAACAGTGGCAATGTGGTGGCTTCCAATTAGCAGTCCCACACCTTAACCACTGAACCCAGTTCCTCTATTTGTAGCCAACATAAATAGATAAAAACCCATTTTTAATGCCACTTTATTCAATAAATTCTTTATATTTTTGTAATAACTTTTAATTTTTAAATAGTTGACATACATATAAAAAATAGCTATTATAAGTAGCTGTAATATCAAAATTATATATAATTAAAAAATATTAAAATGATTTTTATAGCCTTATATAATAACAAACAATTAATCCTAAAAATAGTCATTTATAAAAATTTTAATAATGAGGCAATTCATGTATAATAAAATAGAATTAACAAAAAAATATTTCACCTAAACATAATTTTATGACCACTTTAAGATAATAAAAAAGGTTTAATTTAAAAACTATATTTTATAATTTGGACCTATTTTTAAGAAAGAGAAAAATTCCTCTATTTAGTTTTGTTAAAACCTTAAAAACACTATTTGCTATCTATCTTTATTGTTTTTTCTGTTCTGTATTGTTAATTTGTCTCACTTATTTTTGTCCACTGACGTGTTTATGACGCGATAAATGCCCCTTGTATGTGGTGCTTCATACCCCACTAACAAATCCCTAAATTCCAGACCAGGTAAAAACAACCAGCTGTAATTCTTTCCTCATGCTCTCAGATTGAGAAACATGGTGTAAGTAGCATGTAGCGCCCGGGATGACTAATTAATAGCGCACATCAGAAGAGACCTGGAGGCTTTTTTTTTCTTTTTTCCCCCAAAACAGATTTGTATTTGGAGCTTCTTTACAGTTCCATCAAGCCTAGTTTCAGCTGACGAGTAAAAAAACATAGCATCATGCTACCACCATCATGTCTCAGATTCGCATGTACTGCATGTAGACTTTCTCTATCCACTGTATACGGAACACCAGAAACAGTTAAAACACTTGACAGATGTCTCGTTATGCATCAGGTTTCCAAAGATCTTTTCTTTCAGATGTTTCTTAAACCTTCCTTAACAACTCTGAATCATGTGACCTACAGAATCAGCGCTACATGAACAGGATCTCGCACACTTTCACACCGAACATGGGGCAATACTGAACACACCTGGTCCCCTGAAATGTAGTTTTTGTGTAAAAAAAAAAAAAAAAAAGTATGAATGTGATGTCATTGTAAATAGGGTTCTTGAACCAATCTCAATAAATAAACTAAAGAATGTCTTTAAGGAGGAAGTACTAATGACAGGCACAGTGTGAATCACAGGCCATAATGGCATTTACAGGTTGAGCTTCTTCTCTTTGTCTAACTAGCAAAACAAGTAAAACAGCTAAAACCACAAACTTCCCGCAAGAAGTCCAGACCTAATAAAGGCCAACTGATTTTCTCACACACAGTCAGACTCCATAGCAGATATTATTAGACAGAAAAGCCTCTGATTAACATGTAAAGCAACGATTTCCGTTTTTTTTTTTTCAGGCACGTTAGAGGACATGAAAAGGTAAAGTTGATGTCCTATAAATAACAAATGTCAACCAAAGATTTATTATTTAAGACATGCAAATAAATAAGTTTAAACTATGAACTTTACATCATTTGGAATATCCAGCATTTGTTGCTCAACATCACAGGTTTTAGTGCTCAATGACGAGGTTGGATTTAGGATTAGGAACAAGTACATTAGGGGGACGGCTCATGTTAGATGTTTTGGGGAGAAAGTGAGGGAAGACAGATTGAGGTGGTTTGGACATGTACAGCGAAGGGATAGTGAATATATCGGTAGGAGGATGTTAGAAATGAAGCTACCAGGCAGAAGATAAAGAGGAAGAGGAGAAAAAATGGATGGGATAAACGAGGACATAAAGTTAGTGGGTGTGAGTGAAAAGGATGTAGAGAATAGGGGTAGGTGGAGACAGGTGGTAGGTGGTGATTCGCTGTGGAGACCCCTAAAAGGGAACAGCCGAAAGGAGGAGAAGTGCTCAATGTCACAGTTGTAAAGCATTAAGGTGGTTAAAAAATAGGGCACCAAAGTAAAGTGGTAAACAGGAAGTGGTAGCTCAGTGGTTAATGTATTAAACTGCTGGTCAGAAGGTTGTGGGTTCAATTCACAGCACCACTAAGCTGCCACTCATCTGCTCAGTTGATAAAAAAATTAAATAACAAGACACATATAATTTGCTCTGGATAAAGACGTCCACCAAATGCTGGAAAGGTCTTCTAGAAATCTGATAGAATCCAAAACCATCAGAGTGACTCAAATTTTGTAAGCTTTTATTCGTACAAGAAATTTTAACCTGCTAAATAAGAATCTCCAATTGGAATCTAGGAACAGCCTCGGTTTCTCTCTGAGCAACCCTGAAATGGTTTCAGCCAATCGACATGCCAGGTGAATAACAGAATTCAGAAAATAATCGAAACTTTACCCAAGCTACATAAGCTACAGGGGCCGGGTGCTCAAATGGTTAAGGTGCTGATTGTAATCTGAGACCAGAAAACCCTGGGTTCAAGCCCCACCTCCGGCAATCAACCACTGAGCAAGACCCTTAACCCCTCCTGCTCCAGGGGCGCTGCATCATAGCTGACCCTGCGCTCTGACCCCAACTTACTAAGATGGGATATGCGAAAAATGCTTTTTTCATTGCTCTGTACACGTACCTTGCACAATGACATGAAATTGAATCTACTTATACTTAACACCAAAGGTAAGTGGGAGAAGCTGATCAGGAGGAGACTACTAGCAGATTTGTTGGAAAAACATCACACTTTTTTTTTTTATCCAAGTCACAACCACTGCAATCACTTGCAATTAACTACAAAGAAAAGTCAATAAATTCATTGAACTTACCAGAAGGCATCTCATGACTTTCCTTTAAGATTTTCAGATAGTCGGTCTCGCAGTCCACTCCCTCGATTGAGACGTCTTCAAAAGTTAGGACGATCCTGAGGCTGCTGTGGACCCGCAGCTTCCATTCACACAGCGAGTTGCTAGGGTACTCTTCAGGATAGTTCTTCGAGGACAGGAAACCACTCTGTGGACCCAGATCCGACTGGCCACAGCCATCCTCTGAAGAGAACACAAACCAAGGCCAAGACTTCAATGCAACTTCTTATACATGTTGCTTACACCCAGTTTTACGTTCATAAAATTAACGTTACACGTATATACTGAAATCTGATTGGTTTCTTCCAATATTTCCACTTTCCCTCCACTGAACTTGTCCAAACCATCTCAATCTGTCCTCTTTGTCAGATGTCAGATCCCCAAAAACATCTAACCTGAGCGTTCCTTTGATGTGCTTTGTGTGTTCTGAACTCTGTCCAACCTCATCACTCCCAAAGAGAACCTAGCTTCCGTGCTGAGTCTGCTACACGTCTACCATGGGGTGTCTGGTGCGAATTTAATATAAACAGGCTGATTTCTTTTTCTATGATTCCTACCACACAAAGCTAAATATGACAGATGACAGATGAGGCAGACAGGATAGGGAAGACTGAACAGACTAAACACAAGATCCTGAACAAGTCAACTGACAAGCTGCTTGTCAAAGCAACATCTAAGACACAACGTTGGAATTTCCGAACACGGCCTGCAGACCGTGCAGTCTGGCGTACAGCGATGAGGAGAACGCAGCAGCGTGGACAGGAATGCGAGTCCTCGTAAGCATTCACAAGCTGCTTGTGCTGGTCAGCTGCTGGGAGCAGAAGGTCATTAGGATGAGAGCAGGCGGTCAGTGTGTGTTGGCGGGGGAAATCACATGCACGTTCAGCTATGTTTCCCACGGTTAAAGCATCTGTATTGTATTCTTTTACTCAATTTTAAACTTGTTCCAGTGTCTGTACTCGTGTCAAAATAAGTTGTACACTTACAATAGGCCATGAAGCATTTTATTAAATCAGCTGTAATTTAATCAATTCTGCCCAAAAGATAAGGCTACATAAAAGTTAGCCTGACTGTATTTTTTTACGGTGGCTTTATTTTATAATTTATAGTGTATAAGTTAATATTATAAGTATATTATTACTTATTTTAAATAATTAAAGTGATTTCTTTGGCAAAAATGTACCTAAATTGGTTAATGTTTAAGCTTTCTACTAGCTAAGACACATACAGTGGGGGAAAAATTATTTAATCCTTGCCTAATTTTGTATGTTTTTGCCGACAGACAAACGAATAACCAGACAGGAAAACCTCAATGCATCAAAAGGGACGATGGACGAGGGACATGTACTGTCAAACCTGGGTGAGAAACCTCATTCAGTCAGTCAGAGCATTAAAAAATGGGTCATGAAAGTGTATTCCTCCAGCATGCATTACCCAAAACACACAGCCAACACAACAAAGGAGTGGCTCAAGAAGAATCACATTAGGTCCTGGAGTGGCCTAGTCAGTTTCCAGACCACCAGAATCCGTGGAGGAAGCTGAAGATTCGAGTTGCAAAAGTCAGCCTCGAAAAAAAAAACCTCCATGACTTGAAGATCTGCAAAGACGAGTGGGACAAAATCCCTCCTGAGATGTGTGTAAGACCTGGTATGCCAACTACAAGAAACATCAGTAGTTACCAAGTCTTGTTTTGTAAAGGGGTCAAATACTTATTTCACTCATTAGAATGCAAATCAATTAATAACTTTTGAAATTCTTTTTCTGGATGTTTTTGTTGTTATTCTGTCTCTCATAGACCCCCCACAAGGTCAATGTAAGACTTTGTACTCGTGTTTAACACACATGAATGGAGACGACTTTGGCTGAATGTGTGTTTGGGAAATGACGTCACACAATTTCGAATCAATCACAAACTCATGGATCCTGACAGAGTCACTGACACGCTCTTTATGGCTCAGGTTACACGAACCCTCTCCTGATATTGTACAGGGCTGCGTTTGTATATTAATTGTAAAAGACGTCCAGCTCGATGTCAGGATTTCATTAGTGTTACAACAGACACGAGTCATGTGACGTATCGGAGTGTTTGTAATTTATTGCTCCAACAACTTTACACAGGGTTTGTACACATTTTTACCAATAGACGTCCCATGACTTTTCTATAAATTTGATCTAAATATTTATGACCTAATGTTTTTATAAGATGTCTACATACACATTTGTCATGTGACAAAATGGCGACAAACGTTAACTATTGAATTTAACCGACATTATCAATGTTCACATATATAAATACAACAATTTCCAAAACTTTGAGGGTTTATTAATTTCGCAAAACTTTTCCAGGCCTGGAAATTTGCTGTTTAAAAATCAGTTTTCAGGGTTATGAACAGTAGGAACTCTGTTCATAGCCTATTTTATAGGAAAATTTCAGAACTTTTAAAATAAATTTCAACAAAAAAATAAAAATAACAATTGTCTTCAATATAAAAAACTGTCTATAATGTTTTTGATAAAAATTGTCTTATGACATTAAAAACAAATAAATAAAACAAATGTCTTTTAAGTTTTTTAATTAATGATACAATAATATTTTGGTGCTTTCTTGTCCTGTATATCTCAACTCATTTGTGCTACAAAATCTGTAATGTAAAATTTCCGTACTAATTATTTAATTACATCACTGCACTAATATAAAGGTTAACAAAACGGCGAGACATTTTAAGACACTCCTCCAGCTCTGTCACTATAGTGGAAAACCTTTTCAGCACCTCCAGTCCAACACAGCACAGCTTTGATGTTGATGTTAAGCAGGGCGTAAAACTAACAGCCTACGCTGCATTACGTCAGCCATAGTGGACACACAGTGGCCATTGTGGTCTCAACTAAACCGGAGCCAGAGGTTTCATAGGGAGCCCAGGCCAATGGAAAAGCACAAACAGGAAGGACACACCTGGGCGGCAGGTGAGAAGAGTGGTAATGTCATGAACTAAAAATACTAATAATAAAGCGCCGTGGACCACGAATATAACAAACTACAGGAAGTGGCGCAGACTGAGCAGCTGAGATGCAGAAAGAAGAATTTAACCCTCAAAAAGGGGTGCGGATATTAGAAACAGACATCAACATCTGTCTGGGACGGAATTACCAAACGTGTGTTTTATGATTTGAGGATAAAAGTAGAAACTATTTTAAGCCTAAGACACCTGAATAGCCTCTGGACTTTAATGAGCAAAAGGTTTCGGCAACACAAGCACCGCTTTGTACCTGCTAGTCAAAGTCAAATTAAAGACCAGCTAAAAAAAATTAGGAAAGTTCAACTTACACTTGGTGACGGAAGTTCTGGGCCAAATTTCTAACAACAACATCAAACTCAAACATTAACCAAGCCACCTCTTGTTGTGTATTATTATTCAAGTATATCATGAGATTCTGACTACGATGCGGTCACAATTTCCCTCATTTAGATTCTCTATTCAGACGTAAAAATCGCAAAGCAAGTGGTGGTGGCTTATGGTGTTGGACTACCAACCTGAAGACTGTGGGTTCGATTCCCAGCTTCACAAAGCCACGACTGTTGGGCCCCTGAGCAAGGCCCTTAACCCCCAATTGCTCAGTTGTATAAATGAGATAAATGTTAAATCGTTTTGGATAAGGACGTCTGCCAAATGCTGTAAATGAACTGGCAGAATCCTCAACTGCAAAACTGAACAGCAAAAATATTTATTATTAACCAATAAAAGAAAGAGAAAATAAAGACTTTACTTGTCTTTGTTATTCCGAGCTCACTGTCGCTGCCAGCACTTGGAGACAATAAGACAGTTTCTCAGTGATATCTTGTCTTCCAGACGGCCATCCGGACAAGACCACGGAAACTTTACTGCAGTATAGAATAACCTACTGGTTTATCTGGTCAGAGGAAAACTGACCCCCCCTGACTGAACCTGGTTTCTCCCAAGGTTTTTTTTCCTCCATTCTGTCACCGATGGGGTTTTGGTTCCTTGCCACCGTCACCTCTGGCTTGCTTAGTTGGGGACTCCTTAATTTATTTGAATATCAATCAAATTGAGTGTTTAAAATGAGCGTTTAATGATGTCCTTTCGGATGTAATTCTGTAAAGCTGATTTGAAACAATCCCGATTGTTAAAAGCGCTAAAGAAATAAAGGGGACTTGACCTGACTTGTGTAAAGCACATTGTTTGTTCTTTGCATACTCAAGCTCAGGAATTTGGGGTGAGTGAGTGGGGTGCAGCATCTCTGGAGCAGAGAAAAGGGTTAAGGGCCTTACACGGGGGCCCAATAACAGCAGCATGGCAGTGGTGGGGCTTTTAACCAGCAATTCTAATCCTTACCGGTTTAAAGTAAAACTTATAAAAAGAATTTATTTAAAGATATAGACTGCAAAATGTAGTGTAGACAGATTTAATACAAAAAAAAAAAAAGAAGCTTTTTTTAGTTATAGACCAAAATCTAAACTCGAATTTTTTTATGCAACATCGACCTGTCAGTCATTACTATCACCACATGACAAGTAAAATCTCACACAGCAACTTTAAACATGTGATAGAGATGCACGCATGCGCAGGATTTTTATGTAGAAATAAATATTTGTATTGATTGTAGTTTGATTGTTTTATCAGATTGTGATTTGAAAATAGTTTTGTCTCCTTTACAATATCCTATACATACATCCGAAAACTGGAGTGCCCATCCAAAGGGCTACCAGGATTTTGTGCACACCCTTACTAAGGAATCTTATTATATAAAATATTTTAACGTAAAAGCAAATTTCTACAGCATATTAATATGCAGACAAAGTTATCTGGTGGAAAAACACCAATCAGACCAAAAAGGGGTTTTTCATTAATATCTTATTTTTCATATGCAAAAGAGGTCTTGTAATTTGCACATTTGGCGCTATTGTGTTATGTTCCGTTATCTATCGTCTTTTTGCACTGTCCTTCTAATGTCTGTATTGTTTATATGCACTGTCTGTTACTGCACTGTCTGCAGCAGGTTTGCACACATGCACTTTATGTCTATTCTGTTCAGTGGCTCTTTGTTGTTTTGTGTAATTCTGTGTTTTGTGTAGCACCGGGGGGTCCTGGAGAAACGTTCTCTCATTTCACTGTGTACTGCATCTGCGATATATGGCTGAAATGACAATAAAGCTTGTTTAATTTAATGCTTATGATTTTCTCCAGCGCTTCAAAAAGCAATAACATTTTTATAAGCAAAACTGCAAATTACTAGCAGCCAATTTCAATCACTGAGGAACAAGGAATTGTCAAAGAAATTCCCTTCACAAATAATACACAAGATTTATGTCTTCATTTAATAACCGTCTGTTTTTAAGACACTTGGTCAGTCTTTGCGTATGAAAAATAATATATATTTTTGTGGGACCTTTTCGGCTGCTTGTTCGACTACACTTCGGACAAATCTGAGAAGTTATTGGCTTTTGCACACATTTCCTGTTTGATAAACAACATATGAATATCAGTCCAGCTCTCTGATCTGTTGACGCATGGGGACACAAACGCCCTTCAGGTGTCCCCTACATCGCATGAAATGCATCACAACATCCCTGGTTGCCAATCTGATCAACTTTATGGTATAAGGATGTGTGAAGCTTCCTTTATTTTTTTAGGTTTCCTTTATCTCAGAGCTCAGAACCCAAAGCTGATCCCCAGACATCAGACCAGAGATCGCATTTGCCGAATCTGATATTGTTTGCTGTAAACTTTGATATCGCTCTCAAAATCATACCAAAAATAAAAGTCGGACAGGGGTCACGCTAGATTGCTGAAAGCGCGGCGCCGATGCACAGTTTGCTTTTAGTCCTGCATTCGGTTTCAGCAACAAAAAAAAAAACTAGATGGACTGCAGCAAAATAACTACCAAAAAATGGAAAAAACAAAATGTGTCACTAAAGCAGTGAATAAGAATTCGATATTTAAGACAGAATAAACATCACATCAATGTACCTGACGATGATTTTAATCACAATAGAATCTCTCAAAGCTGTAATTGTACATGTTTTTCTATGCTGTCTAGAGTTATTTACCCTGTCTTTCTGCTCCTAAAGACAATTTGTATTGCAATATTTAGTTTAAAGGAAATCAACTCTTTGGTCTTCCTCTTTATCTTCTGCCTGGTAGCTTCATTTCTAACATCCTCCTACCAATATATTCACTGTCCCTCCTCTGGACATGTCCAAACCACCTCAATCTGTCCTCCCTGACTTTCTCCCTAAAACATCTAACATAAGTCGTCCCCCAATGAACTCGTTCCTAATCCTGTCCAATCTCGTCAAAAAAACAGAACTGGGTCACTTGACTGATCGCATACCATCAGAATCTCCCAAAGTAAAATGGATCGGATTACAGACAGTACATTGCACAGGTAAATGTTGGGGTTTTTTCCTATTAGAAAATAAATATTAGCTTAAAATATGTCATCTGACTAAATTAATGAACAAAAACCAAAATCAAATAATAACAAATTAGCTAGCAAACATTTCCAAGCATTTTTCTGTCAGCAGGCAAACATTTTTCTTTTTTTCTTTCTAAAATTATAAATAGATACAAAGTAGTTTATATATATATATATATGATGTGTGTGTGTATATATTTATATTATATTTACATATATATAATATATATAGTTGTGGTTAATCTATATATATTTATATTATATATCTAATATATATATATATATATATAGACATATTTATATATATAGAATAGACATATATATATATATATAATATATAGATACATATATATATATATATATATATATATATAGAGAGAGAGAGAGAGAGAGAGTTACAAAAAACTACTTCTAATCAAAGAAACTAATCTAATCTATACTATAGTAAAAAAAAACTAACTTTAGTTGACTACAGAAAAATATTTTAAACATTTTAAGTCAGTCAACTGTAAAACACACACACACACACACACACACACAGTTAACATTAAGAAAAACAGGTTTTTTACTCATATGTTAGATTTAGTTTATTAACAATAACCAATCAATTTTTTTCTCCAACCCGAATAAAAACCATTTTAAACCAACAGCACGAATAAAATCATTTAATTTATTAACAAAAAGAGTCATTTCTGTTCTTTTTTAAATAAAAGATCACGTCTAAATGGTCAAAAAAGGCGTTTAATGATTAAACCCTAATTAAAGCTTTAGGCACTCGGTACGGGGTATTAAAGCGTTTCTTCCACGGTGTACTGAGTAAATGAGGGGGAAGAAAGGCTGAGACGGGATTCGGCTTCACACACAAACACATGTTTATTTTATATTATATAACATCAGTATAACCTTACAAACAATACAAAACCTGTATAACATTTTAAACCTCAACTTTTTTTTTTTTTTTTAGAAAGTTATTAGTAGGTTTGTAAAGAATTTTGCATTAATTTAGTCGGTGGTTTAACATTAGTCTCGGTTAATTCTTATATAAGTTAAAGAATAAAGGTTAACACTTTTAATACTATTATCAGTAGTATTATTAGTATTATATAGGGTTAAAGTTTTGCTGTTTAGTTTAGCAAACGCAACATTGTTTCCACACACGCTAGTTTGTCTCCATTAGCCTGTTCAGCTCACTTACCCGGTTTCTCGGCGAGTCTAAGAGGAGAAATTGTTACACACACAACACCAGTCCATAAAACGAGTTTGCGGCGAACATTTCAGCTTCAGGCCCACCGGGAGATACGCGGGAAAAGTGCCAACGCGCATTTGGAGAAACTTTACTGAAACATCTTCCCGGGAAGAAAAAATAAAGCAACAGTCAGTCCGTGTCGGACCTGGGAAATTCTGTCTACCGGACGAGATATCGGACGTCCAACACACACAACACATACACACACATATAGACACACACTCGTGAATGAACTCTTCCGTGTTGTGCCCAGTTTGCGCCACCAACTGGCACACGGCGGCATTGCGCATGCGCACACGACTCATTTACTCGGATAAAAACTCACACGTGAGGTTTATACACTTTTTATAGTGCACTTAAAAATCAGCGCCATTTGAGATTCGACCCATTTCATTCGTTTTACCTTCACAATAATTTTGACCCAATCAAATTCTTTTCTCTCTTAAAAAAGTTTTTGATTAGCCTGACCGAAAACATCATCCTGATTAGGAAAAATGTTTTGATAATGACAAATAATCTATTAAGCTATAAAAGTTGTTTCTTTTTCAGTATTTTTTAAGTTTATTTTCAGTACGCTTAATTCAGATTTTACACAAATAACTACTGTTACTTAGACTGTAAAAGGAGAGTAACAGTTATAATTAATACTACTATACTATACTGTACTATAATATACTATACTGTACTGTATTATATTACACTATACTATACTGTACTATAATATACTGTACTGTAATTATATTACACTATACTTACTGTATTATAACTACCACTATACTGTACTGTATTATATTACACTATACTATAACTGCACTGTTCTTTACACTATACTGCACTGTATATATCTTACACTACACTATACTGTACTGTATTATATACACTACCTATACTGTACTATACCTTACTATACTGTACTGTATTATATTACACACTACACTACACTGGCTATATACTGACAATATTTACTATTACTGTACTATATACTATTACTGACTACACTGTATTTACTTACACTATACTATACTGTACTGTATTAGCATATACACTATATACTGGTATTATATTACACACTACTGTATTATATTACACTATACTATACTGCACTGTATTATATTACACTATACTATACTGTACTGTATTATATTACACTACACTATACTGTACTGTATTAATATTACACTCACTATACGTACTAAAGATACTGTATTATATGCTGTTACTGTATTATTGACACTATACTATACACTGCACTGTATTATATTACACTATACTACTGCACTGTATGATACCACCTACACGGCCACTGTAACTTATATTCACTATACTACTGCACTTATATATACCCTATACTATACTGCACTGATTATATTACACTATACTATACTGCACTGTATTATATTACTAATATTATACTGGTATGTATTATATTACACTATACTATACGGTAGTGAATTATATTACACTACACTATACTGTACTATGGTATGCTACTATACTCTACTATGGACGGTACTATACTGCACTACATTATGCTATACTAAACTACATTATTCTATACTATACTGGACTATACTGTACTACATTTTGCTATACTGTACTGTACTATATTATACTGTACTATATTATGCTATACTATACTATATTTTACTATACAATACGGTACTGTACTATCTTATACTATACTGTACTGTACTGTACTATGCTGTACTATATTATGCTATGCTATACTGTACTATATTCTGCTATACTATACTGTACTGTACTTCACTGGACCTGCTATATGCTATACTATATTATGCTATACTATAGGTACTGTACTATGCTGTCCTTGAATCATCCTTTTCTGTTCTATGATATACTATACAATAAAATGTATATTTACCCCGTATAGATTGTATTCAGTGCAAGCTAATGGAAATATTTTACAAGGCCAACACGACAATCAACATAATAATAATAAAAAAAATTATGAACAAAAAAAAAAAAAAAAAGAAGAAGAAATGAACAGAATATTACACAACCATAAAAAAAAACACAGATTACCCAAATGTGTAATGAAGGAGAGTTAAAGAAAACCTACTATGGCTGTCCAACTCACTCACTTACTCAGACATACAAACACACACACAGTTGTGTATGATTGTGTAAGTGAGTGAGTAAGTGAGTGAGTAAGGGAGGCCCATGGGGGCGGGGTGGGAGAGACTAACGGTTATTTACCAGTCCAACCTGTCCAACTGGGATTTCTGTGGTTTCAGTCTATTTACCAGATGGCACATTGTTTTTTCTTAATTAAGACGGTTTAGATGAAACACAATTAATGTCTGTCTTTAATGTAAAAGCTTATTGTTATTATTAATACTCCTATTATCACTGTTATTACCACAGGTTTTATTATTATTGTTTATCATTTTACAGCCATTTGCATGTTGTTGATTGTAGACCAGCAAATTTTATTTTTATGATTTACAGATAATAATATATAAAATATAATAAATAAAAATTCTAATCAAAGTATTCTCCACTTCAGAACAAAACCAAAAAACAGCTCCAATCCTTTTCTAGTGAATGTGGGTTTTTTTTTCCAGGAACCCATCCTACATGATTAATAATGATTTAATAATCCTGTCCTGCCGTACACACTGATCGCACTGTATGTATGTATGTATGTATGTATGTAAGGTCAGAGTAACACAATGGCAGTTTTTGAAGGCTTAGAAAAAATACTCAAAAAAAATAGTATGAAATTACTAATAAAAAAAATAAGATCAATAATAAGTAAACGTCTTCCACTGAGCAGAGAAGGTCAAAGGTCATGCTTATTTAAATAGCAGAGAACGTGTTTTATACTTACTAAAACGGTCAGCTTTGTCAGTATGTTAGTTGAAGCACAGTGGTTAAGGTGTTGGACTGCTTTGTAAAGTTTGTATTGTTTATTGCACTGTCAGGTTGCTCTTTATGTCTATTCTGTTCAGTGGCTGTTTTGGTTGTTTTGTAAATTCTATGTTTTGTGTAGCACCGGGGGGTCCTGGAGAAACGTTCTCTCATTTCACTGTGTACTGCATCTGCTATATATGGCTGAAATGACAATAAACCTCCTTGAACTTGAACTTGAACTTGCTAATTGGAAGATCAGGGTTCGATTCCCAGCATCACTAAGATGCCACTTTTGGGCCCCTAAACAAGGCCCTTAACCCCTAATTGCTCAGTTGTATAAAAGAGATAAATGTAAGTAAGGACGTCTGCCAAATGCTGCAAATGTTAATGGAAAAGTAGTACTACACGTTCATGTTGTGCCAGAGATACTAATAACAGCGAATCTAAGCTGACTTTAAAAGTTTTACATATAGAGACTTTAATATTTTTCTGTTGTTAGAAAGGGCTATAATATATTTATCTTCTGTACCCGCTTATTCCCTAATTCGGAGTCACAGGGATCTGAAAGGTAGGAGGGGTGAATTTGATTGGCTGATTATTCGTAGTGTGTAAATTTGATTGGCTGATTAACAGTAGTGTGTGAATTTGATTGCATAAATATCTGCAGTGTAAATTTGATTGGCTGATTTTTCATCTTCTATAGCAACTTATTTACTAATCACAGGGATCTGCTGGAGTCTATTCCAGCCGTCTAGGAGGGGTAAACACCCTGGTCCCTCATATATATATATATATATATATATATATATATAGGTATATGTGTAAAATATGTACATATCCTTTATCTGCATATTCATATTCTGTACATTGTACATGTATATATTAGTATATTCTGCATATTTGCACATTTACTACACTCTGTATTCTGTAAATTTATATATCTCTATGCACACTTACAAATCTGGGGATTCAGAGACATGTTTGTTAACTCAATGGCTCCATCTAGTGGTCTACAATCATATCTGTTTAGGACACAGTGTGGAAAACTTATTCTGTGGCGTCTCTGAAGTATCTGTAGTGCAATAACCAAACCTGTAATAACGTTTCGGACTGAATTTGCAGTGACATGAAATAGAACCCTGTTAAATACACACAGAACTATAAAATAACTATAAGGTATAAATGGAACTGATGTGTCTTAAAACTGGTCCAGTTGTAAAGCATTCTGAGAACTTTTTTTTTTTCAAACGTTCTGTTTTGGCTTTTGGTTCAGTTTGCTTAACGTTGATAGAACGTTATTTTATAATGCAGTTCTAGAATTATTTTCTCACAACGTTACGATAACCTTCATCGAGTTCAAAATAACATCGTATCAACATTGTTCTGGGAACACTTTTTTTTATTAACACAAACGTATGGTTGATTCGAGAACGTTCCATGAACATTGTTCCAAGAATGTTTTCTCTTAACATTCTAAGACATTCTAAGATTAGTGTTCTAAGATTTTTAAGTTTTCTCTCCTCATTTTGAGAACATTCAAGTGCACCTAACGTCATAAGAACGCTTTAACAACGTTGTTCTAGGAACGTTTTCTCTCAACATTTTAAGAACGTATATTAGCTATTAGTAACGTTATGAGAAGGTTCTAGGAACATCATTTTAAGAACTTTTTGTCCTAGCATTTAAACAACTTTTTTAAAGGTTTTTTTTTTTGCCTTTATTTAAAGGACAAACAGATATGAAATGGGGAAGAGAGGGTGGTGGGACTGGAAAGAACCTGAGCTGGAATCGAACCTGGGTCACCAGAGCGCAACTTGTGCGTGTGGATGCCAGCTACATTTAAACAACTTTTAAAGAACGTTAGCAACACTTGTGGAAATGTTTCCTGTTAGCTGGGCGTTCAGATTTATCCAGATCCAATTACATTCATCTCATTTGTGTAGCCGAGCAGTTAAAGGTTAGGAGCCTTGTCCAGGGGCCCAACAGTGGCAGCTTTCCCTACATGGGAACTGAACCTATAATCTTTTTATCACCAGTCCAACGCCATAACCCAGTGGTGTCGGTAACAATATCTGGGTCTTGTGGAATAATTTATATTTTTATTTGATGTTACTACTAATTAAACAAATCTCTGGGGGCCCTTAAAGTGTGTGGGCCCTTAGAATCATCTTAAGGTTTTCTTCTTCCTAGCAGCGCCCCTGCCGTAACCACTGATCTACCAGACAAATCAAGAGAAGCTGTGCATTTCTGGGGCGGCGGTTATGTGAAATGAAATTAAAGATTCGTTTAGAGCAGAAAATTAAAATCTTAGTCATTTTTTTCTTTTTACTTTTATGAAGGCCCGAGAGCTTGTGTTGTGTTGTAAGCACGGTGGCTTAGTGTTTAGCACTGTGTGTGGAGTTTGCATGTTTGTGTGGGTTTCCTCCGGGTTCCTCCGGTTTCCTCCCACAGTCCAAAAACATGTATGTTAGATTGTTCTGTGATTTTAAAATGCTCATAGCAGTGAGTGTGAGTGTGAAGTGGTGGTGCAGTGGTTAAGGTGTTGGACTGTTACCAGAAAGACAGGGATTCAATTCCCAGCCCAACCAAGCCACCACTGTGGGCCCCCAATTGTTCAGTTGTATAAAAGAGATAAATGTAAGTCGCTCTGGATAAGGGCGTCTCGGTGTGTGTGGACCTGTGATGGAATAGCGACCTGTCCCGGGTGTCCCCCTCCTGCCTTTCAGAGACTGCTGGAATAGACTCCAGCAGATACCTGTGACCCTGAATTGGGGAATAAACGGGTATAGAAATGGAATGAACTTGTGTAGGAGGACCCTATTGGATTTGCTCTGTTTATAATGTTTTGTTTTTGCTATAAATTGTTAATAAGAAAGAGTTACGATAAAATTCTGAACATTTTAATTGAAATAGTATAAATTAAATATCTAATAGTATTTTTTAATAATGCTACCAGCAAACATGTACAAAAGTTTTCGGACGCTAGATGTCGCTGTAACTCAGTCCTAAATTTCTTTCTTTCTTGATTTCTTTTACAAAATGTTGTACAACGAGACCTTTTTATTTCTACAAGTTGTCATCTGCTGCACAGAAGAAACTATATTCACTCCTTACCGCATACACACACACACACACACACACACACACACGTTTAAAAGAATTTCTTCACTGCATTTTTTACTGAAAAGTGGTAGGTGTATGACTGTAATGTCCAAAAACCCTTAGAGCGATAAAGACACACAAACACACAAACGCACAAAAGACTTAATTCATAACTTTGAAAAAGCACCTTGAAGAAGAAGAACCTGACAGTACACACTCGAGCTCAATGCTGAATATATCATTAGGTTGAATGGAGCTACTGTACTGCAGAGTATAAGCACTTTAGAGGAGCTCTGTATCTTCAAGGTTAATGGAGAACAATCAGCCTGATACATTAACACTGATGTTTAGGGATTGTTCCTACACAGTGCTACAAGACGGGCCATTTAAACATGCAGAAACAAATATAGAGATATATTAAAAATGATGTTCTGTAATAGAAAAAATGACAATGTTAAAATCAAAAAATCTGTATTTCGGCAGCACGGTGGTATAGTGATTAGCACGGTTGCCTCACAGCAAGAAGGTCTCGGGTTCTATTCCCAGGCAGCAGCCTTTCTGTTTGGAGTATGCTTGTTCTTCCTGTGTTTGCGTGGGTTTACTCGGGGTTCTCCGGTTTCCTCCTACAGTCCAAAAACATGTATGTTAGATTAATTGGTGATTCGAAATTGCCCATAGGAGTGAGTGTGTGTGTGGCCCTGTGATGGACTGGTGACCTGTCCAGGGTGTCCCTCGTCCTGCCTTTTGCACTTTGACTTCTGGTATAGAAGATGAATGAATGAAATCTGTATTTACTGATAATTAAAACTGAAAATTAAATATAATTATTATAATTATTTAAAATTCTTTAAGGAGTAAATGTTGCATATTTACCAATTCCTTCATTTGCATATTTAACACAGGGTCGAGGTTAAAGGTGGCCCCCCCTCCCCCCAGGTTGTTGTGCAAGGGGCTACACCACTCTAAATGAATTGAATGAATATTTAAGTAATTAAAATTAATTAAACAATAAACGTATGTTTCATAATTTACATATAAAAAAAATAGTTGAGTTGATGTGTTAATTTTTTTTTTTAATGATTTTTTATTATATTTTTATTTTTAGTAAAATCAACCTTTTATTCTGGTTATTTTGCATCTCATGTGTCATTTGGTCTTTAGCATATCGATGGCCATTATTTCATATATTTATCAATCTGTTTTGTTTTTGCTGTGATGTCATCGTGGTGAAATTGATGTGATTTTTTTTTGTTCACTTTACATTCACATTAGTAGCATTTGGCAGATGCCCTTATCCTGAGCCACTTACGTTTTATTTTCATTCCCAGGGGCCCAGCAGTGGTAACTTGGTGGCACTAGGATTCAAACCCGGGTCATCCAATTACCAGACCAACACTGTAACCACTAGACTACCACTTTACTACTAGACTTACCACTTTAGTACTTCACTTACCACTTTACAGTAAATGAGCTGACAGTCTGTACTAGTTATAAAAGTGTGTTTTTATGCCTTGTTTATACAAATTGCCACCTCAATGAAACACAATCACATACTTACTCAATATATATATATATATAATATATATATATATTATATATATATATATATATATATATATATATATATATATATATATGCCCTTATCCAGAGCGACTTACATTTATCTCATTCATACATATTACGGGTTAAAAGGGCCTTACTTAGGGGCCCAACAGTGGTAGAGTGATGGAGCTGGGAATCAAACCTACAGTCTTTAGGTTGGTAGTCCAAAACCTTAACCATGAGCCACCACGTCCCCATAACTAAACTTTACTACACCCGTTCGGATTTTGAAGTACGCATACTGATGAACTCTTATGACTGATCAAAAATTGTTTTCCTAACAGCAGCTCTGCCTGCTGATCAGTCTTTAAGTTTTCCGACATAACATAAAGCTTTCTCGCTTAGCTACTAAAACAACCTAGCATATTCTAAACTTAGTTACTTTTTAAGTTTAAAATGCTCTTACACCAAACTTCACTTTGCTCTCTTTCAATTTGTTTACTTTTAATGACAGTCGATTTAGCAAACAATCAGGCCTACATTATCAGCGCCCCCTGCTGGTAGCGGATACCTAGTAAAAATCTATTATAGCTACAAGGCACAGCCCACGCAACACAGTGTAACCTTGCTGATAAGAAAGTTCGCACAATCAAATGAACAAATCAATTAAATTAATCAAACTAAATCAAATTGAATGAAACCTAACCCTAAACCTAACCCTAACCCTAACTAATCCTAACCCTAATCCCTAACCCTAACCCTAACCCTAACCCTAATCCTAACCCTAACCCTAACCCTAACCCTAATCCTAATCCTAACCCTAACCCTAATCCTAACCCTAATCCTAACCCTAACCTAACCCTAACCCTAACCCTAACCCTAACCCTAATCCTAACCCTAACCCTAACCCTAATCCTAACCCTAACCTAATCCTAACCCTAACCCTAACCCTAATCCCTAACCCTAACCCTAACCCTAACCCTAATCCTAATCCTAACCCTAACCCTAAACCCTAAACCTAACCCATCCCTATTTGCCATCTGGACTGACGTTGTTCCTTTGTAGTCTCAGGACATCGTCACCTTTGCATTATCGTCTACATTCCAAATTGTTTATTTAGCACTACATATAACTTGTCCTGTGCTTTGTACACCGTATGTCATCTTTTATTCCGGATGCTAAGCGAAAAAAATGACAAATATGAGAAGGCAAAAAAAACAAACCCCGAAACGTTAGACGTTTGTTAGTATTCTGAAAATGTCAGTAGTGAGAATGTGCTTAACTACGGCAGCCTTGAAGCGCAGCTACGCCTATACAAGCCAAGTTTGAAATAAAAAGCTCCTACTTAAGAAACATAAAGGCAACTTTAAAATAAAAGAGAAGCAGCGTTAAATAAGAGCGGTTTTATTTTTAAATAAAACCACTCACTCTCGCTTCATTGCCCTTCAGGGCCGCTGTAGTTAATGGAGGATCTGTGCGAAGCCTTCGGTTCAATTCAACATGGAATTTTTAATTCAGCACTCAATCTCTGGTATTTTCTCACTTTTGTGATCAACTATTTTGTATTATATCCAAACTTATGTCGGTCCGTTGGATTGGAAATGGAACAAAAGGTTAACACATTTCCTCTGATTAGCGACGGTCACCCTACTTGATCCGAGAGATAAATTGTGTTTAAAAAAAAAAAAAATAAAATAAAAATTGCTTCAACGAAGATTCCGCAAATATTTCACAGCACAAGCTTTTTCTTTCTCCATTTTTTTCTTTTAACCCAACAAAACAAGGAATGAAAGGGTCTTTTTTTCTTTTCTTTTTTTTTTAAATACTTCCACTTGTGCTGACACAGAAGTTTGTCATTCACAAGCACAAACACACACACACACACACACACACACACACACACACATAGAGCACAAAGGTGTTGCAAAATCTTTAAAATGTAATAGGTTAAAGATGACAAATAACCCTGTTAAATGTAATAAGAAGTGTAACTTTTAAATTAAGTAACGTAACTGATAATATTACTTTTAAAAGTAATCTTTATTTATTATTATTACTTTTAAAAGTAATCTTTATTTATTATTATTACTTTTAAAAGTTTAATGGATATTCATTCATTCATTCATTCATCTTATTTACCCGTTATTTCCTGCTGGAAAACAAGTCGCATAGCAAACAATACTTCGCAAAGCATTGTGGTTAGCAGTTAACTTATATAGCGGCTAAACAGCGGAATTGTTACAGCTGGGCCCCTGAGCAAGGCCCTTAACCTTCAATTACTCAGTTGTATAAATGAGATAAATGTAAGTCAAATGCCGTAAATGTAAATGTAATTTTACTGTCAGACAGGATGTAGAAACCTAAAGCCCTCAGCGGCAATGTGAATTAATGTAAACGGCAGACAGAGAATTAAAACCAGAGAACCAATCAAAAGCATTAGAATATTTATATTTTTAATTTTTCTTCTTCTGTACCGGCTTATTCCCTAATTTGGGGTCACAGGGATCTGCTGGAGTCTATCCCAGCCGTCTCTGAAAGGGCCAGGTCATCACAGGGCCACACACTCACACTCACTCCTATGGGCAATTTAGAGTTACCAATAAACCTAACATACATGTTTTTGGACTGTAGGAGGAAACTGGAGAACCCGGAGTAAACCTACACAAGCACGGGGCAAACATACAAACTCCACACAGAAAGACCCCTGCAGGGGAATCCAGCGGGAATCGAACGGGCAACCCTGTTCACCACTAAGTCACTGTGCTGCCAGTTTTAGTGATACTTTTAGTGATATTTTAGTGAACTAAATCTAAAGTTTGATCTCTTGAGACTGTCGCCTTTGTGCTTAATGGGGGATTCTTAATTTACAGATAGCAGTTAAACTGAGTTAAACTGAACTCAAGTGTTTTAGTGAGTGTTTACTATTGTCCTTGTACTGACACACTATTCTACTATTTGATTCTGTGAAGTTGCTTTGACACTAACTATTGTTAAAAGTGCTATAAAACTAAAGTTGACTTGACTTGACTAAATCTTAGTGTTTAGCACTGTTGCCTCGCAGCAAGAATGTCCCGGGTTTGATTCCCTTGCAAGGGTCCTTCTGTGTGAGTTTACATGTTCTCCCTGTGTTTGTGTGGGTTTACTTCAGGTTCTCCGGTTTCCTCTCACAGTCCAGCAGATCCCTGTGGACCCCGAATCAGGGAATAAGCGGGTTTCAGTTCTGAGATGATCTTTATATATTATTAACAGCATTCTACTACCTACATCCCCGAATTCACACTAACAGCTTCAGGGTTAAATTAACTCTAGGAGTGTTTACTAAATTTTCATATTTGTTCCACTTGAAGAAAGTGTGTGTGTGTATTGTAACAAGACAGTACATCTTCTCAGAGCAGCTGTCTGTGTGGTAAGAGGACACCAGTAGCTCCACAATGATCCACTGCATCAATCTCTTGCAGCCTGACAGCCGCTATGTCCACCTGTCTCTTTTACACGGCAATGTCTCAACCGGCGACGCCGCTACATGTGTGACGGCCAGTGATGTGTGTGTGTGTGTGTGTGTGCCGATGTTTTTCTAACCATGAACATGTGTTTCAGTCACATAACCTGGAGGAAATTGTTGTGCCAGTCGTATTCTAAGCTTATGTGACATGAATAAATAAGTTGTGTAGAAAGACAGACAGACAGACAGATAGACAGACAGACAGACAGACAGACAGATAGATAGATAGACAGACAGACAGACTAACAGACAGACAGACTGACAGATAGATAGATTGGTAGACAGACAGGCAGATAGATAGATAGATAGATAGATAGATAGATAGATAGACAGACAGGTTGGCAGGCAGACAGAAAGACAGATAGATGGATAGATATACAGACAGACAGACAGAATAACAGACAGACAGACCTGGAGGAAATTGTTGTGCCAGTGTATTCTAAGCTTATGTGACAAATGCATAAATAGGTTGCGTAGACAGATAGATAGATGTATAAATATATATAGATAGATACACAGACAGACTGACAGATAGATAGATAGATAGATACATGAGTGATAGATAGATAGATAGATAGATAGATAGATAGATAGATAGACAGACAGACAGGTTGGCAGGCAGACAGAAAGACAGATAGATGGATAGACAGAGAGATATCAATCACCTCAAATCCTCCACCCACTTTTTCCTAAAGGATTTCTTTCCCTTCTTTTACTCTGCAGCTGCACCTTTCAGTTTAATGCAGTTGAACTCCATTATGGTCCCTCCTGCTTGGTAAAGCTCCTTCACCCTGAGGCCCAGGGACTAATGGCTGCAGCTCAGCTTTTAGGAGGAAGTAGAAAGGTTTCAGGTTACCTAGCCAGGTAACACTGTGTTTGTTTGGCATTATCACAGCAAGTCCAGAGGTCATAAGAGGTGTTTGAAGACAGGGAACTGTTGACACACTGAATGAATGATACTTAATCTGGTGTTGTGTGGGATTCAGTGCTTGAGCTTGCCAACACACATTCCACACCCCTTTTTACACCCAATGCATTTGTTGAGTCGGTAGAACAGATGAACGAGTCTCGGAGCTGCTTTGATTGTTAAAGCGCTATATAAATAAAGGTGACTTGACTTGACTTGACCAGTGTAACAACTGATACACATCGGACAGGTTAAATCCAGAGACTCTGGGCTTGATTTTGATTCTGCACCTTTAAACCTAACTTTTATTCAAGTCCCTAAATTTCCAACATCTGCATATGACTCTGACTCCAGATTTAAAGAAACTTTAGACTAGGGTGTCCAAACATTTTTAATGGGGGCCAGATTTAATGTTGTGGACATACCTGGGGGCTGGACCTTCTATAATTAGAAATGCAGGAGAAAAAGAAGAAGAAATGCACAAAACTGCTTATAACATAAACATCTAAAATTTGTCCTATATTTTATTATTTCTTTACATTACATTCTTCTTCTTTTCCTTTTGGCTGTTCCCTTTTAGGGGTCATCACAGCGAATCATCTGTCTCCACCTAACCCTATTTTCTACATCGTCTTAACTCACACCCACTAACTTCATGTCCTCGTTCATCCATATACCTCCTCTTTGCTCTTCCTCTTTACCTTCTGTCTGGTAGCTTCATTTCTAACATCCTCCTACCAATATATTCGCTATCCCTCCTCTGTATATGCCCAAACCACCTCTGTCCAAGAGGTGTCCAACCATCTGTCCTCCCTGACTTTTCTCCCCAAAACATCTAACATGAGCCATCCCCCTGATGAACTCGTTCCTAATCTTGTCCAACCTCGTCACTCCTAAAGAAAACCTCAACATCTTCAGCTCTGCTACTTCCAGCTCTGCCACCTGTTTCTTCCTTAGTGCCATACATCATAGCTGTCTCACCACTGTCTCTAAACCATAACCACTGTCTCTAACCATCATAGCTGTCTCACCACTGTCTCTAAACCATACATCATAGCTGTCTCACCACTGTCTCTAAACCATACATCATAGCTGGTCTCACCACTGTCTCTAAACCATACATCATAGCTGGTCTCACCACTGTCTCTACCAACTGTCTCTAAACCATACATCATAGCTGGTCTCACCACTGTCTCTGACCATACTCATAAACCATACATCATAGCTGGTCTCACCACTGTCTCTAAACCATACATCATATCATAGTGGTCTCACCACTTGTCTCTAAACCATACATCATAGCTGTCTCACCACTGTCTCTAAAAAACCATACATCATAGCTGGTCTCCACCACTGTCTCTAAACCATACATCATAGCTGGTCTCACCACTGTCTCTAAAACCATACATCATAGCTGGTCTCACCACTGTCTCTAAACCATACATCATAGCTGGTCTCACTTTCTCTCCACCACTGTCTCTAAACCATACATCATAGCTGGTCTCACCACTAGGTCACCACTGTCACCACTCTCTAAACCATACATCATAGACCACTGTCTCACCACTGTCTCACCACTGTCTTAAACCATACATCATAGCTGGTCTCACCACTGTCTCTAAACTCATAAACCATACATCATAGCTGGTCTCACCACTGTCTCTCTAAACCCATACATCATAGCTGGTCTCAAACCACTGTCTCTAAACCATACATCATAGCTGGTCTCACCACTGTCTCTAAACCATACATCATAGCTGGTCTCACCACTGTCTCTAAACCATACATCATAGCTGGTCTCACCACTGTCTCTAAACCATACATCATAGCTGGTCTCACCACTTTCTCTAAACCAACATCATAGCTGTCTCACCACTGTCTCTAAACCACCCTACATCATAGCTGGTCTCACCACTGTCTCAACAAACCATACATCATAGCTGGTATCACCACTGTCTCACCACTGGTCTCAAACCATACATCATAGCTGTCTCACCACTGTCTCTAAACCATACATCATAGCTGGTCTCACCACTGTCTCTAAACCATACATCATAGCTGGTCTCACCACTGTCTCAAACCATACATCATAGCTGGTCTCACCACTGTCTCTAAACCATACATCATAGCTGTCTCACCACTGTCTCTAAACCATACATCATAGCTGTCTCACCACTGTCTCTAAACCATACATCATAGCTGGTCTCACCACTGTGCTCTAAACTCATCAAACTGTCACCATACATCATAGCTGGTCTCACCACTGTCTCAAACCATACATCATAGCTCTCACCACTGTCTCACTCCACCACTGTCTCTAAAAGTCTCAACCATACACTGCTCATCATAGCTGGTCTCACCACTGTCTCTAAACCATACATCATAGCTGTCTCACCACTGTCTCTAAACCATACATCATAGCTGTCTCACCACTGTCTCAAACCACATCATACTGTCTCACCATGTTCAAACCATACATCATAGCTGGTCTCACCACTGTCTCAAACCATACATATAGCTGGTCTCACCACTGTCTCTAAACCATACATCATAGCTGGTCTCACCACTGTCTCTAAACCATACATCATAGCTGGTCTCACCACTGTCTCTAAACCATACATCATAGCTGGTCTCACCATTGTCTCTAAACCATACATCATAGCTTCCTTATATTACATTCAACATGCATCAAAATAATCAAATTTGATCAAAAATGATCTTTTCTGCCACAATACCACAGTTATATTTTGTGTTATTACAGTAAATCTATTGTTAATATTGCTGATATGTGGATTGGAAAGCAGTCCAATCCATATATGTTTAGCGGTCACATGATCGAGATCAGTTAGCGAGTAAACACATTTGTTTTAAGCTTCTGTGCGCTGTGTTTAGTCAGAGCGAATATTGGTCCGTGCGGTGCGGTTCCAACGAGTAGCACTGTTCCACTTTTGGAGTGTCTAGGAATTCTTGTGTGCTAAACAAACAACAGGACGAATAAATGATCAAATTGTTGTCACTCGTGTATAGAGAGAGAGATGGCCCAAGATTTTAATGGGGCCCTAAACAGAATTTTTTATGGGGCCCCTCGGTGCCAGCAGTAAAATGAATTATTGTCAATTATTGATTATTCACACACTATAAATCTAACACAGCCATTATTAATTCTATTTGTTGTAGTTGTGTTGCTTAATTATACTAATGTTTTTACCCTTCTACACTATTTTATTGTAACAGTATCAAACTTTGACCCATGATCGTGTGAGCAGTAAAACATTGCATGGATTCTGATATTTTTAGATCGGTTTCAGGTCTCATTTGCATGTGAAAATAAATCAGATATGAATCAGATACATGCATTAGCGTCTGTCATGTCAGCTAACAGATCGAATTTTCACCTGCTAACGTGAGTCAAACGTCACCGAATAAGCAATAGTGTTGTGTGACATCAACCCGGATGATGTATAAACATATATATAACATCACAACTGGATATTTTTATATTTATTATTTTTGTTTATCTGTAAACTTTAAATAAAAAATTAACACACTATTAAAAAAAGATGTATGTAATTTATTGATAAATGCATACATTCTCCCAGGCTGCAACAAGGACTGTCCTCTTTTTTTCTCATTGTTTGCTGACCCTTAAATATGATGCAAAAGCAAAATACTGAAAAATTATTTTGTCTTTGTCCATTGCGTCCATTGATTATCATGCAATTTTTTCTTCCTTTTCTGGTTAGGACGTCTACATTGGGTTGTTTTGCTGTGTATAGTGTAAATGCAGATATCAGATGCAGGTCAGTTTTAAAAGATAATGTAGGCGGGTCGTCAAGAAAAATCACCAATCTCTCTGGTCAAAGGAGATCTGACCCCCCGATTAAGTCTGGTTTCTCCCAAGGTTTTGGTTTCTTGCCGCTGTCGCCTCTGACTTGCCTGGCCAAATCGGAATTGGGCATCAGGACCTGCAGTATAAATGCAACCCTAGTTTGGTTTAGATTACATTTATTTTATTAACGTCTCTTCATCCTGTTGTGTTATTCTTTTTTCTTCTCTCGGCGGCAGAAGGATTTTGTCAGGACATCAGTGTGATGAAAACTTATGCTGTTTTAGAAGTACATTCAGTGGTTGTAAAACTCAAACACTTAATGTGCTGGTAGAAAAGGATTTAAAGTTCAGGCCATTGCTGTTAGTCCGGGTTTAACCTCTTAAACTCCCCGGAGCCAGATTTAGTTTCAGGTTTAGCTTCCGTAAGATTCCTATATCTATTGGAGATGTTGAGTTCATGTGACTATACATTTAAAGCAATTGGCAGACACTCTTATCCAGAGCGACTTACATTATTTCCTGTTATACAACTGAGCAATTCCCACTGTCACTTCCTTATACAAAAGTGAATATGAGTAATATTTTACTCAGAGTGACTTACATTTCTTTTACCTTTTTAAAAAGTCTTGCTCTAAAGCTTAGCAGTTTGGCGGCTCTGGGATTTGAACTCATGACCTTCCGAGATAGCACTTCACTTTTTACCCAAATGACTTTCCAGTGTATTAATTTTTTTTATTTATTAATCCATACGCCGGACGGTGTGGGAAATAAAGACAACTGCAAGCGTTTAGAGGTTGGATTTTATTTTATTTTAACTTAAAACATTAAAATATGATTGTTAACTTTTGACATGAATTGAATAGTAATAATTAAAAAAAAAAAGAAAAATTCCTATTGTAGGCCATGCTGACTTTTACAGCATTCGGCAGACGTCCTTATCCAGAGCAACTTATATTTATCTCTTTTATACAACTGGGCAATTAGAGGTTTGGGGGCCTTGTTCAGGGGCCCAACAGTGGTAACTTGGGAATCAAACCCCGATCTTCCAATTAGTATACCAACACATTAACCACTAAGCTACCACTTTCTACGTTGATATATTTTAACAACTTTTTCCTTTTTGAAATTAACGAAAGTATAATGGAACCTTTATGTCGTTGTGTCCTTGTCTCTTAAAAAAACATTGACGTTAAAAAGAGAATCTGCTTTAAATAATTAATAATAATTGTTTACGTGATTTTTTTGCCGGTGGTGGCTGCATTTTTGTTCGTTAAATTAATTAGCAAAGTTGATTAGCAAACGCATCAAAGGTGTTTAACCAGAATTTATTCTAACAACAGAGCGACGTTCTTATAATTAATGCTGCTTTTTTCCTTTATTATTCCTTTTTTTTTTAACCAGTTTTTATTTTAACACTTCAAGTGTCACATTTGTACGTTTTGGTGAAAAAAAGAGACAAATTTTGTATCAGGTTAAAATAGTTGCATGAGGGAAAGATCTTATTAGGGATAATAAGACAAATGTGTGTGTGTGTTTGTGTGTGTGTAATGTGTCAATTTTCTGTCTCTACACACCGAGGAGGTCCTGGATGTAGAAAAATCAGAGCACACGTGAGCTCATGGAGCTCATATGAATAAAATTAAGCTTTTTTTAATTCGGGGGAATGCGGAGTTCCTCGGACTTGTGCGCTCGGTGTGCGGCAAGCCACTTCAAATGCCGGCTCTGTTTAGCTTGGTATTGTACCTCACACCGCATTCCACGGCTGGAGCTGCATTAATGAAACCTTGATACTTCTGAATGATGTGTGTGTGTGTGGGAAAAAAAAAAAAACACTGCTTGTCAAGTTTGGCAGCTTGTTTTAATCACCACATAAGGACGTCTTTTTACGAGTGAACTGTTTTGGCCTGTTGTGCCAAAAAAAAGTCTTTACATGCTCTATGGATGGATGGATTTCCCTTAAGGGCCGTACGTTGAAAAATGAAATCAGTTCCACGGAAAGCACGGCAGCTGTTTCTCCGACTCGGCACGCCGTCCTAGCAGTGACAAAACAGATCCGTTGTTAATTTGCCTGTCATTCGATACGTCATTGCTTGTGTTTCAGCAGTCGAAGGAACTCACATTCGTTTAAAGTGCAGAGAGCTACAGGCAGACGGGAAGGCTTTTTCTAGCTAGCACCTAACTAGCAGAAAACCGAGCGTAAACACAGCCGCGAGGGTCTAGAAGAAACGGGACGCTTTCCCGCAGGTGAAATGTCAGATTCACTTAAAGCTAACTTCCTTCCCGGGCTTTTACACTCAGGAGTGTGTATGGGTCCTAGCACGAGTCTGTGTGTCACAGTGTTTCTGTTGAACATGTGTATGTGTGTGTATGTGTGTAAATTTTGTTGGTTAAATATGTTTACATTCGTATCCACAGACGGGCAGTCAGGCGTACGGGGTCATGTTTCCACACTAAACCGCACAATTTTCTGCCAGACCCACACAACACATACCCAAAAGTACTTAAACAGAAAAAATAACACTTGTAGGTACAAACATCAGGTGGAAAAAAGGAATTTGTTTGAGTTTTCTGCTGTAAGTATGTAATAACTTTCCACCAAAAACTCTTTATACTTCATATAATATATTTCAGACTTGTTATAAAGAAACTGTTCTGTCTGGCATTTGATTTTTATTTATTAATAAAATACCAGTTCTGCGAAGGCATGTTTAAAAGTTGCATTTCATTCAATAATTTTAAAGGTGCAATAAGTGATTGTCTTCAGAAATATTTTTAGTCCTGCTGGTTGAAAGTCTCTTCACATCCTGATAGAAATCAAGTTAATTAGTCTAAATGTATTTTTATGTAATAATACAGTCTGTAGGACAAGAAATGTTCGTCCAATCAAATCGCAAATGGCGTCTTTACGTTAGTATTTCTATCTCATTTTAACCCTATGTTTTCTGCACTGATGTGTATCGGTTATCTTAGGAATTCTCAGGACGAGACCTTTGGATTCATCTCTTCTTTTAAAACGCGTTCAGCTTCACTTGACATGTAGAAAAGGTTTTAGACCAGTGAAATGGGGGACACCGCCGTTAAAGAGTTAAACACAGCTAAAGTAGCATCATGACTGCGTTCTACAATTCCTGCATTCATTACACACGCTCAACCTGAGGGCCTTTTATATATGAATGATAAATATTTTTAAACTTTAACTTCACCTGAACAATTTCTAAATTGACAATAATAATAATAATTATTATAATATGAAGAAAAGAAGAAGGAGTTATTATTATCATTTATTCATTCGTCTTCTATAGTGGCTTATTTCTTAATTCGGGGCCACAGGGATCTGCTGGAGTCTATCCCAGCCGTCTCTAAAAGGGCAAAAGGAAGGAGGGGGACACCCTGGACAGGTCACGAGTCCACCACAGGGCTACACACAATCACATGGACAATTTAGAATCACCAGTCAATCTAACATACATGTTTTTGGACTGTGGGAGGAAACCAGAGAACCCAGAGTAAACCCACACAAGCACCGGGAGAACATGTAAACTCCACACAAAAAGACCCCTGCAGGGGAATCGAACCCAGGACCTTCTTGCTGTAAGGCAACAGTGCTAAACACTAAGCCACCGTGCTGCCTATTATTATTATTGTTATTATTGTTATTATTATTGTGATTATTATAATGATGATGGTGATAATGAATTTTGTTCACTTAATTCAGCAATTAAACTATAATATAATAATTTTTTAAATTATAGTTTATAATAATAATTAAAAAACCTTTTTTTACATCAGCAATTTTTCTGAATTTTTGCATCAATATAATCATTTGTAACTTTTTTTTAACTCTATACTTATAATTATTTAATTGTTCTTTTAGACCGGAAGATTTAATTTGTTTAATAAGAGCAGATTTGTTGATCTTTCAGGTCAGACGTAAAGTCTCATGACGTCTGTCTGTCTGTCTGAACCCAGCTGTTTGTTCAGCACATGCTGTCTTGCTGTAATAGAACACACGGTTCCAGGCGTCGTAGCGTCCAGATCTTTAATGAATCCTGATTGCAGAGGATCAGCACCATTCCCTTAGGATTTCCAAGGCCTGGATGACACGCTGGCCTTAACGACCATGTGTGTTCTCTCAATTAGCGAGACATAGTCAGGATTCCTTCACAAGGTTTTCCTTTAGAATGGGGTTAATGGTGACTGGCGTTAGTCCACGATGGTGTGTTAAACGTCGCTGTTGTGATTTGCCACTGATCAGCATGACCAGTGTAATAAATATCAGCGCTGATGGTGTGAGAATCAGCAGCCGTGTGACATATGGAAGTGGACTGAATTTTACACCTGGCGTTTAACGATGTTTAAATACCGACGATTATCAGCGTGAGGCTGACAACAACTTTCATTATTATCACTAAGTGGCAGCGCAATGGTTAAGATGTTGGACTGCTAATTGGAAGATCGGGGTTCGATTCCAAGCACCACCAAGTTGCCGATGCTGGGGCCCTAAGCAAGGCCCTTAACCGTCAATTTCTTAGTTGTATAAAAAAGATAAATGTAAGTTGCTCTAGATAAGGGTGTCTGCCGAATGTTGTAAATTTAATGTATCATTAGCAGCAGCAGTAGCGAGACGCTAACCCAGCATCCGCTAGTGCGCTGAAGCTGCTTAAAAGGCGACGGCAAGCGAGTGCTAGCATGCTGAATTGGGAGTCATAGAGGCATATCTGTAAACACGGTGAAAGATTTGTGCACATGGTGGTCTGCTGAAGTGCAGCATGAAACGGGAGACACTTCATTGTATCAGCGTACGTGACTAACGTTAGCACTCAGCTACCAACCCTGCAGCGGAGCATTGCAGGACAAGAGAAAATGCCAAAAATTAACCAAAGAGACATACAAATAATCACACATCCTGTCTTATGCATAAATAAGAAGCTTTAAAAAAATCAATTTGGGAAATTTCAATAAAACTCTCTTTTTCTGTCTCTTTCTTTCTTTCTTTCTTTCTTTCTTTCTTTCTTTCTTTCTCTCTGTTTCTCTTTCTCTCTGTCTCTTTCTGTCTCTGTCTCTCTTTCTGTGTCTTTCGTTCTCTTTCTGTCTCTGTCTCTATCACTCTCTCATTCTCTCTATGTCTCTCTGTTTCTCTCTCTCTCTCTCTCTCTCTCTCTCTCTCTATTGTGTTGTGATGAGAGGGAAGTAATTTGTGTGAGGCGATGAGTAAACGGCAAAACACTGCAGATTTAAACTACTTTACAAATAAAACATTTGCGCATGAACTGATTCTTGATGGAACCTACAGAAAAATGAAGATAAATCTTCTTTGATGTAGCAGAGATGAATAGCCGTGTGTGTGTGTGTGAGTGTGTGTGTGTGTAGTATGGTATAGTATCATTCTGCCAGCACACAGACAGGGTAAATAGGCCAAAAAGCTTAGCACTGAAAAGTCCCCTGACCTTGAACATTTATAACTACAATCGCTTCCGTTTGACCAGCGCGTTAAATTATATAATGATAATAAAACGATGCCCTGAGATCCAACCTCCATTCAGCCTCCGACATTACCTAAGTACTGGATTTTTATTCCCTGAGAAGGAAAGAACGAAAGAAAAGAAAGAAGAAAAAAAAGAAGAAAAAGTATTAAAAATATAGTAAGAAAGAAAGAAAGAAATGAATGAAGGAAGAAAGAAAGAAGGAAGAGAGGGTAAAAGAAAGACAGAAAAAAAGAAAGGAAAAAAGAAAAGAAGGAAGAAAGGGTAAAAGAAGGGCAGAAAAAAAGGAAGGAGGGAAGGATGAAAGGAAAGAAGGAAAGAAAAGGAAGAAGAAAAAAAAAAAAAGATAAAGAAAGGATGAAAGACAGAAAGAGAGAAAGAAACATTTTTGAATACAATTTTAATTAATATAATCAGATTTGTTCTATGATAAATTTAAGAAAAAGACATACAAAAATAAATATAGACAGAAAATAGACCAAAACAGATAAAAGATAAACAAAACACAAAAAGAAATAAATGAAAATAAATAAAAAAGTTAATAAAGAGAGACAGAAAACGAGAAGGTAAGACAGAAACAGAAATGAATAATAAAAGTAAAACAAAAAGAATAAAAAAACACTTTGTTTTTATATTCTTTCGTATTTATATTGTGAATAAAGTTCTGATTTCTTTTTTTAAACGGTTGCAGATTTGAGTGAATATTTTTCCTCCTAACAGGTTCATCATATATAAATTTTACAGCCAGGTTTTAATGATCATCACACAATAATAACACAAGAATTTGTAGTCTAATTACTGTAAGTAAATTGTCAAAATGTGTAATGACACAAATCACTCATTCATGTGACCACGGTAAACATCCAGAATGTGATAATAAACCGATTACAGATCGACCGATATTACCGACTTACCGATATTTTCAGGATATTCGATAATGAATTTTTAAAAACGGCTCCATCGATATATGGCGGTATCTTGTGGATGTTTTAGGAATTGCAGGCAGGACCGTCATTACAGCACCACATGAGAACAGACGAATCAACAGTGTTTACAGCTAAAGTAACTCGATTTGCTCTAATTGGCATACTTTATTTAACATGTCAGCAAATAACATAGCCAAATATTTCTTATTAAATTAATTAATTATTTATACAGAATTATTTATGTGTTGGTTCCTGGTTAGCGGTCTGTTTACCCGATCACGGGTTTATATTTTAATAATAGTGCATGTGGTATTTTAAAAGTATTTTTTTTTTCTATCAGTTTAAATTGGGATTCATGAAAAAGAGAAAAAGGTTCCTTTTCCTCTTTTTACTCATTTAAACAATAATAAATTATAAACTATTACTGGAATTTTCCATTAAATTCTGCGGGGAGAGCGCAGTGTAGAGCAGTGTGCATGTCTTTTTTTCATGAAGACGGGAGATAGACAGAAAGCAGACAAACACTGAAACTCGTCTCAACAAGGAAAAAAAAACATGTTTTATACAACTTAATATATTAATTCATATGTTCGAATACACCACTAAGACTCACACACACACCACACACACACACACACACACACACTGGACACACACAGGATGTGTTTATACACAGAGACTTCATTCTGATTTCAGATGCCAAATTCCTTATGCGCTATTTACTGTAAATGAACTCAAAAGTGAAAGAAAGACCGATTTTTGACTGAATCAAAAATGAAGACAAAAAAAAAACCCAGAAATGAGTTTTGACAGTAGATAATAAACTAAAAAGTTTTTACTTTTTAAACTTTTTATGTTTTAACCCAAAATAAAACATTTCTCAGATTTTTTTAACAGGTGTCTTCAGACTGTTTTAGCTCATTTTTTAAATTTTATTAAAAAAAATAATAAAAATTGTAATTTTTTTTTAGATTTTGTCTTTTTAACACTTATATCCTTTTAGCTAATTTTATAAAATCCTTCTGGGACCCGAGGAATAAAAAGTGTCCTTAGTTTTTTGGGGGGTTGCCTGTGATTTTTATTTTTTTTTTTTAAATTATTTTAGGTTTAAAAAACAGTTTTTAAATTTAATTGTTAGTTTTAATTTTACAGCATGTCTTTCTAATGAATCTCGTGACTATTTAAGTTTAATAACACAGACCTTTCCATATAAAACGGAATTGTTCCTATGTCGGCCATATTGGATGTAGTGCAAAAACTAGTTTTTATTCCATTCCAGCCAATCAAACGTCATTTCACTATATAGGGGAAGTGGTAGCATGGTGGTTAAGGTGTCTAATTAAAAAATCGGGGTTCTATTCCCAGCTCCACCAAGCCACCACTGTTGGGCCGCTGAGCAAGGCCCTTAACCACCAATTGCTCAGTTGTATGATAGAGATAATGAAAGTCACTCTGGATAAGGACGTCTACCAAAAGACAGTCCAGGATGTCCTCTGTACAGTACAGCAGAAATGGACAGACTCGTTGAAAAAAAATTGAGAAAACATTTTTAAAAACAAAAGGTTGAATTTTTCAGCAGGGTTTTTGAATGAAACACAATCCGAACATGAATTTCAATAAAATGTTCATTTTCATTTAATCCGTAGACGTGTTCCAGCAGACAAAATGAATTTTTGATATTTTGCCCAAAAAGTTTCTATTCAATTTATCCAACACGTCCTTTCTTCCTCTAAAATTTCTGAAAAACACTCGAAAAAAAAATTAAATGAAAAACGTTCTTCCGATTTTGATCTTCATGTTTTTAGGATTTTAATCCTAATTTTGGACTAAACGTTTAATTCGTATCTTCTCAGAAAACAATGTAAACAATATTCCTCTGAACATGGGGACTTTTTTGTACCTTCTGCTTTTTTACCGCTAACTCTGCCTTTACACTGCATGTGCAAGTGACCCCATTCCGATATTTTTCTCTCGCGCAGCGCTAATTGGGATGTGACCTACGATCATGTAAGCAGGAAAAAAAGCACATGGATTCTGATATTTTAAAATCTATTTTAGGTCTCATTCGTATGAGAAAATAAGTGAGATATGAAACGGATACCTGCATTAACGTCTGCCATGTAAACAGATGGATCAGATTTTCACCAGTCAAACATTGCCACAGTGAAGCTGCCACAACTTTCCGATCGATGCTACATTCACCCAGGCTGCAACAAGAACTGTCCACCTTTTTTCTCCACCTTTCGCCAACCTTTAAATAGGAATCGGAAGCAAAGTACTAAAAAAATTGATTATCACACCGTTTTTCCTTCCGTCCTTTTCTGGTCAGTACGTCCATCTTGGGATGTTTTTCTGGGTATAATGTCGATTTAGATATTGGATACGGGCCCGTTTTAAAAGATAAAAAAAAAAATCGGACATAGTCACCAAATCGGAATTGCCTTGAAGACCTGCAGTGTAAATGCAGCCTAAAAAAACCATTTATACACCCTCTAGTGACAAAAATGTACCATTGGGTCATGAATTATTATATTTTTCCATAGCATTTTACTCATGTTCTTCTAATAATACGTCAAAGTAAACAAAAGGACATTTGTAAAAACAAATGCCCACAGATGTCCCCTTTAACTGTGGACCTTTAACTGTACCTTAAAAAGAACCTTAATTTCGTTGCAAATGTACCTTTAAGTGCAGAAACATTACCCCTGATTTCCTGTGTCTATCTAATGATATAATACTATATTAACTAAGCAACTTGTCCTAAATAGTATAAATGCAGAGAGTTTTAGATGTCTTCTGGTCATTTTACATACATTCTTATCCAGAGCAACTTACATTTATCTCATTTTTACAACTGAGGGTTAATGGTCTTGCTCAGGGACCCAGCAGTGGTGGCTTGGTGGAGCTGGGAATCAAACCCACAATCTTTCAGTTGGTAGGCCAACACCTTAACCATGAGCCACCATTTCCATTCAAAGCTACCACTAGCTCTATTCAAATCCACAGCAGAATCAAATCTTGCTCTTCAAGGCCATATCGAATATAAACCTTTGCCGGTTTGATGGATTGTAATTTGTTTTTGAATATCTGCGACTGCGTGTAATCGGAACTGGTGAGACGGTGATGAGTGAAATCCGAACAGCAGATTTTTGGCAGTGTGTTCACAGCAATGAGCCGACTTCACATCCAGACACATGGTGTATATACAGCAACATTACAATAAAAAGTCTGTGTGTTTGTGTGTGTGTGTGTGTGTGTGTGAAGTGTAGTGTGCTGGCACGTCTTTATCTGTCCACTTGTTTATCTGTAACACACAAACCATTTGTTTCCACACGAATGTGTTCAACAGAACGCTCCTTTTATTGAAGAAAAAAAAAAAAAAAAACCTCCCGGGCCGAGAAGCGGTGCAGAGGGACGCTACGTTGGTGTGTGTCCACCGGCAAGTGTGAGCTCCGAGCCAGTTGTCGGTGACAGCTGCCGAGAGCAATATAGATAGATAGACTCAAGTGGCTTCAAATAGCCTCCGGTCTCCTCTGTAATATACGACAAGGAATTCTGCTCTCTCGGCGGAGTCTGTCTTTCTAATATTAAAAAAAAAAAAAAAAAATTGAAACAAGACCCTGTCCTGTCTTTGACGCTGGCCGTGGTCCCTGATCTGAAGGACGTCCTGAGCACTTCTGACGGTTCGGTTCTCACGCAACCCAAAATGAAGTGCTTGTTCAGTTTATTAGACGTGTGTCCACTTTGGAGAGAACAGCTGCCGGTCACACCACTGACGTGTATTTCTGGAAAGTCGTCTCTCTCTCTCGCACTTGTTTTCGTTCTCTGTCTCTCTCTCTTTCTTTTTTTTCTGCTCGAAAAGGAACCGGTGGAGCCGTTGGATTTTGTCCACCGTAGTGTGATTTCAGCTCAGGACTCCCCCGCTGCAGAGTGTGTAACGCCGAGCTGCAAGTGAGATCACGATCTGTTACAGGAAAGAAAAAAAGACAAGCCGACTGTGGTCTAAGCGAAAGGCACAGAAAGACAGAGGCTGGAGCAGACAAGCAGGCAGGCAGACAGGCAGGCAGGCAGGCAGGTCACTAAAACCAATATAAGTCCTTGCTTTTTTCCTGGTTTTGGAGACCTGAGAGAGAAAGTAAGACAAAGAGGAAATAACGAAGGTCAGAAAAGTAAAGAAGGAAGAAGACGACAAACAAGATCTGGAGCGAGAAAAAGTAAAAACAAAGGCAGAAACATAAAAGAAGCCTTTCGCACATTTAGTTACATTCCTGGTATTTGGTAGACAGCTTTATCCAGAGCGACCTTTTTATTCCAATGAGCAGATCAGGGGTAGGGGGCCCTGCTCAGGGGCCCAGGATCCTTGGGAATTGATCCCACAATATCATTTCTGGCATTTGGTAGACACCTTTATCTATTTATACAACTGAGAAAGGGCCAACATTGGTAAATTGGGGGAAAAAGATGTTGGGCTGATACCAGAGAGACTGAGGTTCAATTCCCAGCACCACCAAGCCTCCACTATGGGCTACTAAGAAAATCCTCAATTGCTCAGTTGTATAAAAAAAGAGATAAATATAAGTCGCTCTGGATAAGGGCGTCTGCTAAATGTTACTTGGTGGTTTTGGGAATCGAACACACAACCTTCTGGTAAGCAATCCAACTCCTTAACCACTAAGACATCACATCATTCATTTTGTTACCACTTTAGCGACTTAACATAAGGACTACTTTAACGTCTGTGTGGGAAAAAAGACAAAGCAGATAATCAGTACTTTACACAAACAGACATTTACCGCGGAACTATTTTATCTGACCCAAAAGAGCTTTATTGTTTTGCTCTAGTGAAATATAAATATAGATATAAATATATAAATATATATAAATATATAAATCCTAAATTACATTTTATTCCTAAACCCTGATTGTTTTCGATGTGGTAATAGATTCTCAAGTGTATTTCTGTGAGACTGCGTTGTCGTGTGCTTTAATAAAACTGCTCTCATCCTTTTTACTAATTTAATAAGTTTGGAGTAAAAAGGGAAAATTCAGCAGACAAAATAGTTAAAATGGGGAGTTGGTAGCCCAGTGGTTAAGGTGTTGGACTGCTAATTAGAAGGTTGGTGTTTGATTCCCGCACTACTAATTTGCCACTGCTGGGCCCCTGAGCAAGGCCCTGAACCCCCCCAAGTCGCTCTGGATTAGGACGTCTGCTAAATGCCAGGAATGTAAATTATTGCAATAAGACAGGGACAGTGTGCGCTTTAAGCTTTTTGTTGTGTTTAGTATTTTTTTGCTCAGGATTTAAAGGAACAGTATTTTGCGCCCAGCTTTATTCAAAGTGACTTTAATTAATGTCATCTGTAACTGAGTAGCTGATAGTTAAGGGGCCTTGCTCAAGGGCCCAAGAATGTAAACATGTAAATAATTTGTTAAGTCATCGTCTTTTACCTGCATCCACATTCAGACTGAGGCTCTGTCCCATTTCAGATCCCGTCCCAGTGAAAGCGCCGGTCCATGCCGAGCTGGCCGGGTCGCTCTTGCTAATGTCACATGGGGAGGGTCCGGGAGCGGACACGGTGGCGGGGGGGAGTCTGTGCGGCCGCACCGAGGGCACTAGGAGCGAGCTGTAGCGTGGGTCGAAGTGCGTCCCGTACACGTCGTGCACCGAAGGCCGAGTATAAGCCGAGCTCTGAGCGCTGATGGAGCCTCCGAGTGGGTACGGATGATGATGGTGGTGGTGATGGTGGTGTGTCGGGTGCCAGGATTCTGATGTCGCCTGGTGGAGGTGGCTGTGTAACGAGGCGCTGGAGTACGGGTCGGCTGGAAAGGGCAGGTCGGTGTGGGACGCGCCCAGAGCGCTGCTTAAAGACGCTGTGACTGACGGCTGGTACGCGCTGTTCCAGAAGGACGGAGGGAAACTGCGCTGACTCATCGGGAAGGATCCATCTGGAGGAAACGAAAAAAGAAACGCTCTCATTAATATCTGTTCTTTAAATCCAACATGATATCCTTAAATTACTGAGACAAAATTTTAAGGATGCATAAATAAAAAAAGTATACCAAGCATGTGTGTGTGTGAGTGTGTGTGTGTGTGTGTTGTTTTTTGACTTGCTTAATTAATTAATTACAAATCAAGTCCATATTAATGAGCTTAACTTAATAAGTAATGTAATAACTTAATTATATGGGATCTTAGAATCATTTTAGTTATCATTTTGCTTGCTAAAGTCACATACGGTGACTTTAAGCTTTAATTGTTTTTAAAATCCGCCCTGGATGAGAGCATTCCTGAGAGCTGCACAGTTTATTTGCTACAGAAACACGGCGGTGCACCTTTCCAGGCCGCGGCTCCTCGTGCCGTTTTGTTGCCACTGGCTGAAGCTGAAGCGGGGTTGTAACTGCTGGTTTGACTTAGTGCGCGGCTGAAATGTTCGTCCACCACCGAGCTGATGTCTCCTTGGAAGTAGGTGAAGAGGACACATCGTGAGCTGATGTATTCAGCCTCAGGGGGCTGCTCCTTCTCCGGCGTGCAGTCCTCCTCCTTTATAGTGGGTGCAGAATGGCTGGAGAACGAGCTTCCTCCGCTTATGGGTTCTTCTTGCATTTTGGAGTAAAAGGCCAATTTCTGGAACCACACAAATAGTAACACCTTTTTTCAGATGTTTTTTTGTAGAAATGATCATAAATGCCTTAATAATCATTTGGGGTTGAATTCTTTAACAGTCACGCTGACATTTTTTTATCTTACACTCTTATATTCCACATAAAAAAACAAAAAACCTGGCACTCGGCTACATTTGTGTTGCATGAACCCTGTGAAAGCCGACACTTTTCACACTATTTCAAACACGAACACCAGTCCGGCGTTCAAACACGCATGTGTGTGTTTGCTGCGACAGCTTTTAGGGAAGTTTGGAGGCTTTCGTTCCCATGCAGGTCAATTATTTCTAATTTTATTTTTATTTATTCTACAGAGAAAACACACACTGGAATTACATGTCAAAAAAAAATTCCACACCAAAGTGACAGAAGGTAGAAAAATAAACCTGCAAACGTGTAAAAATCAATTTCGACTCACTTTTTAAATCTATATAAATAATTTTAAGTTTAAATTCTATTTTTTAATATACATTTGAAAGCAATTAAATTTTATATAAATTAAAGTACAAATTTTATATGACTGAGTTTATATGACTTAGATAACTTTATATTACCCACAAATACTGCAGAATGGACAGGAATGCCGTTATATTGTCTATATATATAAAATATATAAATAAATTAATTAATTTAAATAATTTTATTTCATTAATATATCAGTTTCTATTTTTTGAATGTTTTTAGCAGCTTCAGAAACACTTTGCACAGCTGATAAAGGAAGTTTTGTCTGAGATTTTACACCTGCTTTCTGGATTATTTTTTAATTTTAATAATATATGTCTTATTTCTAAAATTAAAAGTTTTGCTAGTAGTATTTTTTATTTAGTTATTTATTAATTTATTACCAGGCTAGTTCTTTCCACTCTACTTTATGCCACCTTCTTCATCTTTACAGCAGCTTGTTTTATTACGCAAAATATTGCCATTACTTTTAACTGCTGTTTATCTATTAAACTTCATTACGAACTTAAACATACACACACGCACACACACACGCACACACACACACACACACACGAGAAAACTTCCCAGATCTTGAATTTAACAGTGTCGCAGTTGAACCCGGCGTTGCGAAACGTACCTGGTGGTGAGGATGAGGATGATGATGATGATGGTACGGGCTGTAGGTTGGGGTGAAATATGGCTGAGGCGGCGCGTAAACTTGGTACATGACATCCAAGCAGCTCATGGCGGAAAAAAGCGAGCCGATGTGGTCAGGAAGAAGAGTTTAACAGCAGAACATAACGCTTCATTGGGGATAAAAGAGATTCTGAAGCGATGGAAGGAAAAGAAGAAGAAGAAATTACGAGTAATAAATACGAGTCCGCGGTCCGAGGTGCTCTTTGCGCGCGTGAATGTGTGTGTGTGCGCGCGGTAGGTGTGTGGAGGGGTCTCTCTCCTTCTTTTTCTTTCTCTAGATCTATCTACCCCTCTCTCTAACTACTAAGCACCCTGGGGCACGCGCGTGTGTGTGTGTGTGTGTTCGAAACTTCTACTCGCCCCGTTTTGACGTCTCACTGCGCAAGGTTTCAAGCGACCAATCTGTGCTTAATTCATGCACAGGACCCAGTTAGCACATTTATGTTCTAAGAGGGTTTTTTAAACGTTCTGTTTTGGTTTTAGGAACGTGATTTTATATGTTCCAAAATAGTGAAGATAACAATTTTTTTTTTTATCATTTTATCATCCGTTTATTAGATTTTTCTTTTATTATGGTTGTTATTAGAAAAGATTTATCTCAACATTATGAGAACATTCATCAAGTACCATCAAAAACATCCCAAGAACGTTCCAGGAACATTGTTTTTCTCTCAACAGCACGGAAAAGTATATTAACTACTAGAGAACGTTCCATTAACATCATTATGAGAACGGGTTGTTCTAATATTTAGACATTTTGAAAACATTCAAGTACGAATAATGTTAAAAAGACGTTCCAACCACATTGTTCTGAGAATGTTTTCTCTCAACATTGCAAGAACGAATATTAACTATGAAGAACGTTATATAAAACGATCCATAAACATTATGTTAAGAATGTTTTGTACTAACATTTAGACAAATTCTAAAGAACGTATATTAACTATTAGAGAACGTTCCATTAGCATTATTTTAAGAACGGTTTAAGAAAGGTTTGTCCTATCATTTACACATTTTATTGTTTAAAAAACAAAGATTGTGGAAATGTTTCCTGGTGTTGTTGTAAATACGCTTTCTTAACATTATGAGAACATTCTTTAAACAAAAATAACGTCATAAAGACATTTCAAGCACATTGTTCTGAGAATGTTTTCTCACAACATCACAAGAAGGAATATTAACTATGAATAACGTTATAAGAACGATCCACAAACATTATGTTAACAATGTTTCGTATGAACATTTAGACAAATTTTAAAGAACGTTAGCGAAAACGTATATTAACTATTAGAGAACGTTCCATTAACATCATTATAAGAATGATTTATTCTAACATTTAGATATTTTGAATCCATTCAAGTACAAATAAAGTTATAAAGACAATTCAAGCACATTGTTCTCTAAATGTTTTTTCTCAACGTTGCAAGAACGAATATTAACTATGAATAATGTTATAAGAACGTTCCATTGACATTATTAATGTTTTGTACTAACATTTAGACAAATTTGAAAGAATGTTAGTGAAAACATATATTAACTATTGGAGAACGTTCCATTAACGTCATTATAGGAACGGTTTGTTGTAACATTTCATTGTTTAAAATAAGATTGTGGGAATGTTTCCTGGTGTCGTTCTACGTACGCTTTCTCTGAACATTATTCGAAAATTCTTTAAGTACAATTAAAGACCCTCCAAGCACATAGTTCTAAAAACGTTTTTCCAAGAACGAATATTAACTATTACTAACATTATAAGAACAATCTATAAACATTATTATAAGAATGGGATGTGGTAGTTCAGTGGTTAAAGTGTTGGACTGCTATCTGGAAGATCAGGGTTTAAGGGTCTGAGCAAGGCCCTTAATCCCTAATTGCTCAGTTGTATAAATGAGATAAATGTAAGTCGCTCTGGATAAGGACGCCTGCCAAATACTGTAGATGTTTGGCCCTAACGTTTAGACACATTTTGAAGAACGTTAGCGAAAGTTGTGGGAACGTTCCTTTCTGCTGGGTAGTTAGCTAAAGTGTGCATAAAGAATTATTCCCATTTTTTTTCTCATGACTTATCAATGCAAAAATTCATGCTCACTGTTATAAAAATACTTATAGTGATTTTTTTTTTTTTTTTGCAAATTTGTGTTATTATGTACACCAAATGACCGAAAGTATGTGCACCCTCGACCATCACAACTGAAGCCTCACAACTGGAAACAATTGGAACACACAATTGTATTTACATTCACAATTACAGCATTTGCCAGACACCTTTATCTGTACTTATCTTATCTATCTATCTATCTATCTATCTATCTATCTATCTATCTATCTATCTATCTATCTATCTATATTAGTAAATATTTCTATTTGTGATTAATCAGGAACTATTTAATTCTAAATTTCTCCTTATGATTATGATTAAGTGTTATGATGAATCATGGCAGTGCCCCCCCGATCCTCCTATATAAATAAATATATAAATAAATAATATATATAAATCTATACACAAAGAAATGTTCACTATAAAAATGTATAATATAAAAAGGCATCCCCAACTACATTTATATGGAATGTATAATTAAATTAAATACACATCTTTGTGGAATCATTCGCAGTATTATTAAAAACCCTACCGAGAAACTAGTTTCCGTTTATTTTATCTTTAAACTTTCACTGGTTTAAAAAAACTAAGAAGCAAATTAGTTTTGACACTTAAATCTTTGGTACACAAAAAAGCAACTGCTCGGGTGCCTGGGCTCAACATACCACAGCCTTTCCATCTCATGGTAAGGGTCAAAGGTCAAATAGTCCCATCGCAATTGATGCTGGGGTCAAAGGGCATTATATATCATTAGGGGCTTTAAAATCTAGCTAACAGTACAACTGACTAAACAGAGAAGCTTCGGCTGCCTCGACTCAGCGATAGAGAGATAGAGAACAGTTGGAACAGGAGGAGTTTAGGCTCATCAATGTTTCATCAGGATTCCTGGGTTCGATTTCCCTGCAGGGGTCTTTCTGTGTGGAGTTTGCATGTTCTCCCCGTGCTTGTGTGGGTTTACTCCGGGATTCTCCGGTTTCCTCCCACAGTCCAAAAACATGTATTTTAGATTGACTGGTGATTCTAAATTGCCCATAGGAGTGAGTGTGTGTGGCCCTGTGATGGACTGCTGACCTGTACAGGGTGTCCCCCTCCTGCCTTTCGCCCTTTCAGAGATGTCTGGAATAGACTCCAGGTGACCCCGAATTAGGGAATAAGCAGGTTTAGAAGATGAATAAATGAATGAATTATTTTAACTTATTATTTTAACAGTTTTTATTGGCCAAGTGGTCCTTCGAAAAAAATTCAGCATTAAGCTGATCCGCATAAAATTATAATACATTTACGAGATTATAAACACGACAGCTTCTTTGTTTCATTAATGAACCGCTTCGTTTGTAGGCAGATTGAAAAAAAAGGTGACACATCAGGGGCGGTTCTAGACTCTTTTTTAGGGACTAACAAACTAACAAAATTTATTGAACAAATCATTTTTACGTTTTAGAATAAAAATGAAAATAAGAAATCCAATACATGTCAATAAAAAAATGTTATCTGACTTTTTTCTTTTATTTTTTTGGATATTCTGCACGTGACAATCCTGCATAGACGTGCAACGACGTGTGCTGCATGTCAACCGGAGGAAGGAGATGATGTGAAGAAAATCACTTTCGCAATGTGCAGCTTATAAAAGCTATTTTCTATTATTTCTTTATATAATTTGGCCTGCATTAATGCATTCCATGTGTACAGAGTCTCTACAGAAATGATCTATCTATACACGAGGGTTAGCATAGGATGACATAAGAAGCTGTGAGACGAACAAATTCTCCATATTGTCGCTAATAATCATCATTACACTTTGCAAACTAAAGTAATATATTTTTTGTGTACAAAGTCTAAATGTTTTGCATTTAGCCCGCTAACAGTACTACTGGTTTACCACTGATGTGACCCACATCCCCCAGAATTCCTGTAGAATATGACCAATTAAATGACGTCTTTAAAGCTTTTCAAAGAATTTCCGAAACTGTTCCTATCAGCATCAGATGTTGGATGAAGTACCACCAACTCAGCTTAGAACACATTTACAGAATTTGGCAGACGTCCTTATTCTTACATTTATCTCTTTTACACAACCGAGCAATTGGGGGCTATGCTCAGAGGCCCAACAGTGGCAACTTGGTGGTGCTGGGAATCAAACCCCGATCTTCTAGGTATCAGTCCAAAACGATTTTTTATACACACTTTTAGGGCTGGGGGAGAAAACCGGAGTACAAGCACTTGTAGAAAACGGAAAACTTCCCACACACAGAGAGTGTGACAGCCTCAGAGCAAAAAAGTCCCGGGTTCGATAAACATAAAGGATAATTAAATCTATTGTATTAGAAGATATTTTTTAAAATAAAAAACTAAACATATACAGACAACCCTCAACCTACAATATATCGACTTACGATTTTTTTATAAAACTGCGTGACACCGCAGCTAAAGAAAACATAGCAACCGTCTGATAATGTCGGAACACGTATCTACAGCCACTTAGCTACCGTATGCTACATCAGAAGATCATCATAAGGGTTATACCTATATCGCATTCCGATATTTCGACTTCCGATGACTTTTCCAGGAACGTAACTCAATGGTAAATCGAGGGTTTGTCTGTATTCGGTAAAATATTGACGTTTTCCACAAGTGACGCATTTTATTAAATATTTTTGGAAGTCGTCTTTTCGTTCCAACCACAGAAAAGTCTTCGGGCCCAAAGGGAGAGTTTGTTTCTTTGTAACATGACAAGTTGAAGGTTTTGTTCTTTGTTACATTAATGGTTAAGAACTGGGGGGAAATAAAGAGCAGCTGCTGAGAGAAAGATGGGAGTCGATTGTTTCACAGATGTTCCAGAAGATTAACCCTAACTCTAAACATGGTGTATAACGTGACAGGAGGAAATAAACACGCATGCACTACATGTGAAAACTTGAAATGGTTAAAAAAAAAAAAAACTCGTTAAAATACTACAAAAAAATTTCTACAAATTTTACAGAATTTACTGTCACATGACTTTAAATTATTTCTAGTAACATATTTTAGATATTACATTTATTGCATTCGTTAGATGCCCCTCAGCTGGAAGAACTTGTTAGTAGTGGCTTAATGGTTAAGGTGTTGGACTGCTGATTAGAAGATTGTGGGTTTGATTCCCACTCTTCCACTGCTGGTTCCTTAAACAAGGCCCTCAATTAGACAAAAAAAGAGATAAATTTAAGTTGGCTTGGAGAAGAGGCTGTAAAAGATAAATAACTTTACATTTATTTTATTGATAAGCAGTTATGGGGTAAGGGCCTTGCTTAAGGGCCCAGCAGCAACAGCTCACAGGTCCTGGGAATTTTAATGGTCCTTTTGCTCCATTAAAATCAGGGTTTATTAAAGGTTGTAAACTCGATTCTTTCCAGCAAACATTTTAGCGTGTTAGCATTTGTTAGCATTTCAAGATGGATATAAAATGTGTTACTCTTTTAATCTCTCATACTCTTAAATAGTCCATAAAAAAACTTAAGAGAGAATGTAATATGCTTTAACGTTATATCTACATATATGGTACGTGTGCAGGGGTGTCAGTTCCTAGACAGCCAAAGCCCTGCAGAGTTTAGTTTCAACCTTATTGCAAACCACAAACCATGGATTTTTTTTTAAACGAGCCTAAAAGACATAATTAGCTGGATCAGGTGTAATTAATTAGGGTTGAAGCTGAACTCTGCAGGGCGGTGGATCTCCAGGAACTGAGTTTGACACCTGTGTTTCTAGAGGAAGGACAGAGAAGGCAAAGAAAGCCAGAGGGAAACACAAGCGAGGGCCAACAGAGAGAGAAAGAGACGCAAATGAACTTTAGGGGAATCTGGGAATGGACATGTGGACAGCTGAAGAAATTCCAAGCCAAGGATAAAGTGGAGCAAAGATATTTCATACAAACAATTATATAATGCGATGTTCCTCTCTGACCAAAACTGATTATATCAGTGTAGAGGAATTCCAGCTCCAACCCGAGAGGAAAGAGAAAACAAAATGAATGTGAGGTCATGTGTGTTTCTGTCTCTAATGATATTCTCACTTCTTCTCCCTCTTCGATCGTTATTTTCTGAACTGATTTGTACTTTAATAAATGACCGGGAACTTCAGACGACTGCAGGTCATCACAAGACTCGTCATCTCATTATACAGAACGTGATGGACACTAATTATTAAAACTACATTTACATCATTAATATTTAATAGTAAAAGTGAAACGACATCAAATGTAGAGAAGTAAAAGTAAAATTTCTGCAGTTAAAAAAGAACCTGAGTAAAAATGTTTAAAGTGTAAGAGAGTAATAAAGTCTGGAATGATCAGACTAGTCGAGTCGGGAGTTATTAGTTACTTTGGATCTGATTAAATGAAGGAAAAATCATGAATCCAGAAAAACATACTAACAAATGACAACTACATGAAATACAAGTAACAAATTAAAAAAAAGAAATGTGTGAGATTTTATAGTAACTATGGACACTTTAATCTTACTGTAAGTTTTAATCAGACCCAAAGTCAGATCCAAAGACTAGTCTGATCATTCCAGACTTTATTACTCACTTACACTTTAAACATTTTCACTTACGTTCATTTTTAACTGCAGAAATTTTACTTTTACTTCTCTACATTTGATGTCGTTTCACTTTTACTATTAAATATTAATGATGTAAATGTAGTTTTAATAATTAGTGTCCATCACGTTCTGTATAATGAGATGACGAGTCTTGTGATGACCTGCAGTCGTCTGAAGTTCGTACCTGCAACCCGGTCATTTATTAAAGTACCATCAGTTCAGAAAATAACGATCGAAGAGGGAGAAGAAGTGAGAATATCATTAGAGACAGAAACACACATGACCTCACATTCAATCAATAAACAACGGTTTCATAATGTGACGTCTTCTATGTGATTGAAACAAGTGTAGAGGAATCTCAGCTCCAACCTGTGGAAACAAGAAGTTTTATGATAATAACTATTTTATGGACACTTTAATTTTTTTTTGTAAGTTACTATAAAATCTCACACATTTACCGTATTTTTTTGTGCGTATTTTATGTAGTTGTGATTTGTTAGTATGTTTTTCTGGATTCTGGATTTTTGCTTCCTTTTATCAGATCCAAAGTAACTCATAACTCACGACTTGACTTGTCTGATCATTTCAGACTTTATTACTCTCTTTGAGACACTTTAAACATTTATACTTTTACTTGAGTAATTATTTTTAAAGTAATTGTATTTAAGCAAAATTGGATGGCAGCGATAGCTTTATTGGCACAAACACTGTAGCAGGGGGTATAAACCACTCAGTCCAATAAAAGATCATTTCAAGCTTTATTGTTTTACCGTAACTTTTATACATACATTTCGTACATGCTGAAAAAAATAACACTTTAAATATTCATACTTTTACTTGAGTATTTATAAGTATTTTAGAAGTATTCAAGTAAAACTGAATGGCAGCGACAGCTTTGTTGGCACAAACAGTGTAGCATAGTGGATAAGGAGTTAGTCTGCCGATCAGAGGGTCATGAATTTAATTTTCAGCACTACCGAGGTGACACTGCTGGGCCCCTGAGCATGGCCCTTAAACTAAAAAACTTGCGTTTGTTAAATTTGCTATAAATAAGGAACGTATGCCAAATAGCAGAAATGTTAAATGTCAATATAAACAGCGTTTAAGTCTGCAGTGCAGCCGTCGAGTAAATCGCTAGTGAAAACGACACGAGTAGCTGACAGTAACTTGTCTATTTAAATATTACGCGTTTAACAGGAAGAGCAACTGTTTGTCTGTAATTCCACTTTGTACGTTTTGTTCTGCTTTCAGATTTGACTGCACCCCACCTGTTCACAGATAAAGTTACGGCTTGTCATAACTCTCCGTTTCTGATGTGACAGCTCCAAAACAACAGGGGTTTTTTTTTAGGCCGTGTAACCTGACAGGGTTTCTATTTCCACTCAAAAAGCTTAAGGACAAGGAAATTGTCGAGAGTTAAGTCTATTTGACACGTCTGACGGAAGACGAGTGAAAAGAGACGAGTGTTGCGCACGTGTAGCCTTTACTTTCTTTATTCACTCGTTCTTTACAGACTAGACTTAGAAAATCCGTGGCTTTGTGTCTGTCCGCTTTCTATTAATCTGTCCGTGTCTAGTCTCGTCGAAAAGGGGTGGGGTTTGTAATGGGGGGGCAGGGGGTGCAGGAGATGAAAGCACCAGCATACAAAAGCATTGTCAAGGCAAGTCGGAAAGCAGCGAGGAATGCAAACATGCACTTGAGGAAAGGGTGCGAAACATTCCAACAAAAACTGGCCACACGCTGTCCCCTGATTAAGAGTCGACTCTCGCCAAACACTTCAACACTGTAGCTGAATCAAAGGTTTATTTGAGTGTATTGTAAATCTCCTTATTCTAAAACTAAACTATAATTAAATATGATTTTAGTTTGGAAATATATACTTAATAAATTGACAGTATTCTTAGCTATCATTGGTTCATATTGACAAATCTACACTCGGTACCTATGAATATCGGCCATCAGTGACGGTTCCAGTTCATCCCAAAGAGAGTGTCAAGGGTTGAGTCAGAATCCGAACTCTGTACAGGACATGAGAGTTCTTCTACTCCAATCAGAACACAGCATGTCTTCATGGAGATCAGGGGTTTTGTGCACAGGGACATAGACACATTGGGACAGGGTTTGAGTCTCGCAGTTCCAGTGAAGGAAGAATGGAATGATACAACAGACGGGTATTTCAGACAACTGTGTGACTCCGAGTGACTCAGAGTATCTAGCCAAAAGTTTGGAAACTTTTGGCTGGATAGCTTAGCTAGCTTTATTAGCAGCACAGACTCACAGAAAACCCTGATGTTTGGGGGTTTTGTTGTTTTGTGTTTTATGTTAGTGATATGTTCATTTTTTGAGTTTTATTTTTGTGTTTCTTGTTCATGTCATTTGTTTACTTCCTGTACTTGTCATTGTTCCTCATGTAATCCTGTCATTTGATCGCCTTGTCCATGTGTCATGTTTCTATTGGTTTTCAGTTCTGTCTAGTCATTGGTTTGTTTTGGTCATGTGCGTCCCTCCTTGTTTAATATTTATAGCCCTTTGTGTTTTATTTTCTGGTTTATCCTGGATTGTGGATGTTCCCTGTACCACTGTGGTGAGTTTAAGTTTGTGAGTGTCAAGTAAAGTCAAGTTTCTGTTTATTGTTTTTTCACCCTATTCAAGTCAAATAAAACTGCGGAGTCCATTAAAGATCATTTCAAGCTTTATTTTTTTTTACTCTAACGTTTCTACATACATTTCATCCATGACAAAAATAACAGCGTTTAACTATTGAGCTAGCATGCAGAAGCTAGCATACAAATTCTGTCCAACTTTGTCCACCTTCCACTTCGTCCACCTGTATTGACTAGCAGTGAAACCCAAACATCAATCTTTAAACTAATATAAGTTGATACATGTAAGTTTATATTTGTTAGGATGTCCTTGTCAGGGTTTTTTTTTTTTGTTAAATCAGATGTTTAGCAGGTTATTTGAGATGCTGACCCACCTGTCTCTGCGGTTGGACAGAGACAAACTGCTGCCACTGTTTGGGGAAGAAATGTGGGAATTCATACACACCGGATGAACTCTTCACTCAGTGCTGTCAGCTGTAAGTTTGGCTGAAAGATACACTGCACTCAAACACACTCTTTTTCTCTCTCACACACACATACACACACACTGTGTCCATTCATGTTCTTCACAGCATGCTTTAGACACGCTCGGTACAAGGGCCAGATTGAGACACTCGATATTTTATCAGGAAGCTGAATAATAGCAAATGTTTCGACACAAATCTCCTCCATCAAGCACAGGATCCTCGTACGCATTTCTGCGCTCGATCGGTATTAACTAATGAAATATTATATCCCATCAGGACAGTTATAAAATGAGTCGGGGCGCTTGGAGTGTCTCATTAAACACAAATGGGTTTGAGATCAACATTTTCTTTGATAATAACATTTATGTTAAAAATAGTTATAAAACACCATAAATTGTTAAAGTTCTGAGTGTTTATATTTATGTAAGCTTTATATTTAAGTGTCTCTGTTGAGTGAGACATTGACAAAGACACTTAACGCTGAACACAGACACAACAAGACAGGTGTCCAATAAAAAGACTTTCTTTTTTTAGATCAGTATTGCCCTGTTTTTGAAGTGTATATGTATTAAAATTATAGTTGTACTTTTATGTAATTGCTTGAAATGAACATAACCCAAAATTTGGCGATCATTTTTTCCAACAGTTGGACTGTACGGTTAATAGGAAGACAATTCTTAGCTCAGTCTACCCGTTTTCAGGAAAAACAGGTAGGATGTAAAAAAGAAAAAAACAACAACAAAGAAATAAATGACGGTCACAAATGAAATTCTGATGTAAAACATCCACCATGTTGATACTGTCATGTGACATATAACGTCACAGCGGCGTAAATTTAAAGTTGGATAATGTTTAACTTAAATAATGTAAATCGGGTGAAAATTTTACTACAAAGACCAATCATTTTTCATGCTTTCATGCATTTTTTGGTTTGTTTAATTGTGTAACTACTCTTATTAAATAAAAAAAAAAATAGTCCTTTCACCCTTTCAGAGACGGCTGGGATAGACGCCAGCAGATCCCCGTGACCCCGAATTAGGGAATAAGCGGGTACAGAAGATGAATTATAATCTATATTTTTTAAAGCACACTTAAATTTACCTTTCAAAGCAAGCAGTGAAAGAAAAATACAAAAACACAAAATTGTACCTTGAGAAAAACATTGAACATTCTAAAAATAAAAATGCACTAAAAGATTTAACAAGTCCACAGATAGTTATAATCTAGCAGTGTCCTCATCTAGATCATTTGTCCTCGTCTTTGTCAGGATTTTTGGACGTTCTGTTTGTAAGATATTTAAAGTAGATTTCTTAACTCCCACACGCAGATTATTAAAGTAGACAATGCGTGAAAAAAATAAACATATTTATCCGTTTTTATCCACTGGCTGTGTTGGGCACAATATTTCTAAGATGAACAATAATGAGGTTTTAACCATATTCTGGATTTGAAAAAAACAGGAAAAAAAATGCCCTGATATTTTTCTCTTTACATAAGGAAACTTCATGGCCACCAAATTGAATAGCGTTTGTCTCTCAGTTTTAATATAAATACATGCCAAATGTCAGATATAAAGCTTTGAATTATAAATAATGCTTCTGTTTAATTATAGAAATTGATTTGCTTTTGCAATCCGGTAGACTTTTTTTTCCCAACCAGGGCAATTATTTATCAAATCTAAAAATGAACGTCGCCTTTTCTGTGTTTAAATGCGGTTTCCGTTTGTTTGATTTATTTATTTATTTAAATGTACTGTCGCTGCAGAGAATAGCAAGGCCAACCATTTAAAACTCTTATTTGAATAAGCACATGTACTTCACTCTTGGAGGACCTTGAAGGTTTAGAAACTGCTGTGCTTCTGGATGTCGCTGTAGGAGAGTGTTAATGCAGCGGTTATACATTTGGGTAAGAATGATACCCGCAGTCATGTGCAATATTCGTTCGAGAGGAGGTCACATGGCTGACAAGACCAGACAACAATTTATGAACCATGTGTGGAGCAAGGTGGAGGAAAGATATCTATCTATCTATCTATCTATCTATCTATCTATCTATCTATCTGTATCTATCTATCTGTCTGTCTGTCTGTCTGTCTATCTATCTATCTGTCTGTCTGTCTATCTACCTGTCTATCTATCTATCTATATAGACAGAAGGGTGTGTAGATAGATAGATAGATAGATAGATAGATAGATAGATAGACAGACAGGTAGATAGACAGACAGACAGACAGATAGATAGATAGATAGACAGATAGACAGACAGATAGATAGATAGAGATAGATAGATAGATAGATAGATAGATAGATAGATAGATAGATAGATAGAGTGATGGATAGATGAACAGACAGACAGACCAAACAGGTATATAGGTAGATGGATAGAACAATGGATAAAGAGACAGACAGAAGGGTAGGTAGGTAGGTAGGTATATGAATAGATACTGCTTCATTAAAAACTGTTGAAATGATGATATTAGGAAGTAAGCTAGAGAGCGACCAGACTCAAGGGTGACCCCATCCTGATCTGGGTGGCAGTAGAGTGTTTGATGCTAAATCATGTCCTGTATATACTGCCCATATCCAAACAGAGCTTTCTAGAAACTAACTACTAAAAATAAATCAATGAACCCGACTGTTCTGACATTAACAGGAGGTCCTTGAAAAGTCTCGAGACTCTTGAGGATTGTATCCTGAGGGATGGTGGGACCCACCATCGTGGTGCAGTCTGAGGAGTAATAAGTGTGGTAGAATTTCGGGAGTGTTGTTTTATGCTGTCTTGTTTTGATGGTGTGTTTTTATTCTTGTGTGTAAAAAGTTACCGTAGGAGTAAAAAAGTGACTCTTTAATAAATGTGATTTCTCACATAAACCTTAGATATAAACTTGTCTATTAACCCTCTGTAATACCGTCGCCATACAGGTTTTAGTGACAAACACGAGGGCAGGCGATCACCTCTCGGTGTCAACAACCACACATCACCTGCTATCTGATACGCTGAGGTCATTTCTTCCTGCGCCGCTTCTATGGCCAGGGTTCATTTATAACCAGGGGTGAGGATGGCACCGGAGTTTGACAGTTGCAAGGGAAGAAAATAATGCACAAATAAATCTAACATTTTTTACCAACAAAATAAACAAAAAAAACAATTTGTTTCCCAAGAATACCCCGACGTCCTCGTCGAACACGTGACTGGTCTATTTCTGGCAAGGGCCAGGATCCAGCCAGAGCCGAAGCCCATTAGTGGTTAAAATTAGTGGCAGACCACTTGTAACAACACATGCTTACTTCCAACAAAGGCGAGCAGGCTGGTGTCATGGTCATGTGCCATCCATCAGCAGCCTGCGCTGTGATCTGGGGGACAGCTGAAGGGGGGTGGGGGTTTGACAGCTTTGTGGGAGCTGATGAGATAAAGGAGGAGTGAGGAGGTGCTGGAGGAGGGGCAAGTTCCCGATGAAGACCTGCAAAGTCGTTAAATAAAGGTGGATATTTGCTAACTGTCAGACTAACCTAGCCTTGCGTATGCTGTTACATTTCTCAATAATCACAGCATTCTGGGCATTGCTAGTAAAGCTAGTGGGGCGCTGGAATAACGGACGATTAGTTAAGATCTATTACAGATACACTATAACGATAAATACCCACATAAAAAACGCCTCAAACTGCTGCCACAAAGTCTAAAGCATACAGAGGTCTAAAAATTTTTTTTTGTTGTTGTAGCAGGACGTTATTTCTTTTCTGGATAAAAACTCAAACCCTTTTACAGCATGACAACGCCCATGTGCACAAACCCCTGACGTCTATAAAGACATGACTGATGATGGGAATAACAGTGTGATAAATTAATAGCATTAATACTACAAGCAATCAAAGAAATTACTGTTTGACATTATTTAAAAAAAACTAATGCAATAGTTACTTTTATAATGTTGTATCTCACTTAATAACATGCCAAATATGGAAGTAAAAGAACTCCCATGTCCTGGACAGAGCTTTGAGTCCAACTCCATCCCACTACACACCTTTGGGATGAACTGAGTGAACACAAATCCCCACAGTCACACAACAAAACACAATCTAGTGGAAAGTCTTTTCTCAAGTGTGGCACATCCTAAAGATTCTTCATATTTGAAGAACCCTATTATCCATTATTGTTATTTCTACAAGGTTTCCTCTTATAGAAGTTAATAAAAATGAGTGCAAATCTGAGTCTCCTAATGACCTTTTATTTATTTAGAAGCATTACAATGACACTGGGGTTAACAACACTGTTTATTACACTTTTAGTATCTCTAACTCCACTTCCCAGAACACACCGTGGCCTACAAACATGGACACTCCACACTACAATTCCCAGAAGTGGGCGAGTTAAGACAGCTTTTTATCTCTAATGAGTATTATCATCATCAAGGCTATTAGAATATTATTATTGTACATTTTCTGGCATTTGTCAGACACCCCTAATCTAGAGCAATTTATAATTATTAAATTATTTTTTTATCCAACTAAGCAGTTGTAGATTAAGAGTCTTGATCAGGGGCCCAGTAGTGCTTAACCTCAGACCTACCTGGAGCGAGAGGTGGAATGCAGCAGCTGGTGCCAGTGCCGTGGTAAAAAAACAAATCAATGAACTGATCATTACTTCGCAATTGGTTAGTAGAAATAAAATCAATCATATATTTTTAGCGCCTCTAGGAAGTATACAATGCAGTGAATATAGTATTATATACTATAGTATAGAGTAATATAATACAATAATATAAAATACAGTAATATTATTTTTTATTACAATATTTTTTTTAAATCTAAACAAGGATTAAGAAAAAGCTCAATAAGTAACACAATCAGTCAATAGAACAGTAAAGGAAAAGGGAGAAACAATATTAAATGTATTGGTGAGAATTTACTAGGTGAATTAATATAAAGATTCAAAGATGCTAAATGGCGAAAATAGAGCCGGATAAGAAAAATAGGCTTAAAAATAGTTTTCACATTGCAACAATGAGTCAGTATGTTGCCTCTTTTTATAAACAATTATTTTCTGTTTTACTTTTATTTCTTTTAAATATTTAATTCAATTCAATTTTATTTGTTTGGCGCTTTTTACAACGGTGATTGTCACAAAGCAGCTTTACACAATCAAAGAAATTATAAGATAAAATGAGACAGAAATCGTTTGTTCCTGATGAGCAAGCCGGGGGCGGCAGTGGCAAGGGAAAACTCCCTGAGATGGAAATAGGAAGAAACCTTGAGAGGAACCAGACGAGGGGACCTGTCGGACCCCTTCCCTGTCACCTGCTCCAGTTGATAAAATATTTAGAAACGTTTATATTAATACACAAAAAAATACCACAAGTTCTGCATAAAGCCTAACGTCTGGGAATTGCTCAGTTATAAATGAGATAAATGTAAGTCGCTCTGGATAAGAACGTCTGCCGAATGCTACAAATGTAAATGTCTATCGATCGTGGCCACGTTATATACAACAAATATCTATCGAATGTGTTTCACTTCAACACTTAGAGTCCTTTGTGCCTTTAAGACAGGTCCGTCGTGTACAGTATGGAATGAATGTATATGGGGTTTAAGTGTTACACAATAGGCACATTCTTGCTTCTTGAGCCTTCCATTGAGAACCTCTTTTTAATTCAGAACCATTAAAAACTGTACAACAGCACACCAGTCTAAAGCAAGCGCTATGTTCTGACCGTAAATATGTGTCTTGGAGTGCTGAAACGAATGAGTCTGAATGCAAAAGAATGTTGTTCTGAGCACACAGCAAAAATGTTTGACGACCTACCACGAAATGATGATGGAGACAAAAAAGAATGTTCTAAGAAAAAACAGATATTGGCTCGATAAAGGATAAAATCCCTAAAAGGTTTCGAATTTCAGCTGTTTTATTTTCTCCAGGTCAAACTTTTGGTGTAGTTATAGTGCTCAGTGTGGACAGATGTGGTAAACTGTCTACCGAACGGCTGCTCTGTTTTCGCAAGAACTTTGTCGCCGACACGGATTGCTGAATGTGAAAGGGCGTTTGTGTGGAGTGAAGGCATCTCCTCCGGACAGACATCTCAGTTTACAACCTTCCAGAATTATATATCAGAACATGTGAACAGGACCAGAAACCAAAGCACTAAAGTGTCTCGGTGACACTAGTAAGCAGAATAAATCCTGCAATCATGATACTAACAGTCACTGGGAGCAAAAACCGACAAGCAGAAAGATGTGTTGAGGGTCGAGGTCGGCGGAGGAGGTGGAGGAGGTGGAGTGGCTCCTCTCCAGGGTGGTGACAGAGACAGCTGTTCTGACTTTTTTGCCCTTCTCTGTCGGCCATTAATTTCTCACAAAGGCCTCCAGTGACAGCTTGCTCATAGTGACCATACTTGGAAACAAGGTGCATGACAGACACGGTGAGAATGGCATACACAAGCTGGACGTGAGACGATATGAGCTTTGACAGTGAGAGCGAGTCTCCGACAGACGCAAAACAAAACCAAATGAATTGTTTTTACATTTGTTTTGCACACAAGTGGGAGTTTAATGTGTTTTTATAATTTTATGTTTAAAAAAAAAAAAGGAAAATCAAATAGAATAAAGAAACAAATTTATAATTAATTATAGTTATTAATAATGATAATAACTGAAAATAGTTGGAATTAAAGTTGCATTTTTTTAGTTAAATATATAATATTAATAATAATATAGTTAAAATTCAAACATTTTTGGGGTATTTTTTCTTTTAGGAAAATAATCAGGCTAAAAACAGTAGCACTCTTTCATCCCACCACTACGTTGCTGCTCATGTACTATACATCCTATAACTTCATTCTTCTAAACTTCTTATAATTAAATTTTAACTTGAGTTTTGTTTTAAACATTCTAACTTTGAAACATTTTAACTTTGAAACAATACAAATAAAATTGATTAGCATTAGAATGAAATTTTGAAAAAATTGCTAGAACAACGCATAAAACTAACATCTGATGCAAACAATTTCCAAGCGATTACACCAGGGTTTTACGAGAAAATTATTATTGTAATAGCAAAGTTAGCTTTCTGGGCTAAATTAAGTCCTATAGCTATACTGTAATTTGCATCCAGCTGATATTTTACACTGTTAATGGTTTACATGGTTTATGTGAATCGAACATGCTTACTCTTTATCTTTCCATCTAGTCATTAATAAACTTGTTAAATTAAGTTAAGTATGATAACTAGGAATGCACCAAGTGTCAGTATTGGGCCCGATACTGAGCTCATGTATTTATACTCGTACTTATAAAAAACCAGACACTTTATATGACTTGGTTAAAAAATAACTAGAGAAAAATACAAATAATCCCCCCAAAAAGGACAAGTATCTGTATCGGCGAGTACCAGGAAAAAATATTTATACACGTACTCGTTCTTTAAAAAATAGTATCAGTACATCCTAAATAATAACAACTAAAATTGTTAAGAATTGTCATTTTTTTTAATGTATTTTCACAAATCTAAGACAATTTATGAGAAAGCCTTGGTTCTCTTACAGGTACTTTTATATTAAAAGATTCGGTGGCAAGGACGAGAGCAGATCTCTGGTCTGAGTGTGAAGACCGGCTGCATTAAATGTTGCAGACCCCAGAAATTACCCCTCAGCTATGTAAATGAGCTCAGTTAATGAATAGTTTCTTTCATCGCCCTGAGTGCGAAGCTACTATGCTATCTATGCCTACCTAGGCTTCTGTTTATGGCGAGAGCGTGTCAGGCATTCAGACTAAATGAAAATATACACTCGAGGAACCATCCCAAGCATCCTCCATAACAAGCTCCAGAAACTCTCTAAAGCATTGCTGCTATGTTGTGGGGAATCTTGAGAATCCAGCGCTTAAACCACTGTGCCTTTAGCCGAATCTCGGGGCGTGTGTGCACGATGTGGGTGTGTGTGTGTGTGTGTGTGTGTGTGTGAGGATCATAACAGCGAGCTATCGTGATTAAAATTTTCCAGGATGTGGGCTACAGTTAATTTGCGAAGGTGATTCAGTGTCCTGAGCGTGTGCTGCTTTGTGTGGTCTCTCGTCTCGTTCACTCTCTCTCATCGTTTCAGTTAACCGTTCCCACATGGTGGCCCGGTGGCTCGGCTGAGGGCACAGAGCCAAAAGCTATAATTATGCCGGAAATTGACGTACCATGTACTTAAGCAACCTGAGGAATTTAAGTGTAATAGAATAAATAAAAATTTGTTCATAACCAAATAAACAAAATAACACCTAGCAAATCCCCACAATGCACTTGTGCATACTTGAGACTGCATGACAGAAATTCCTGAATGAAGCATTTCAATGAAATAGGACACATGCAATGAAAGCTGGATTATACTGTCTTCATTACAGGATAAATGACACACTATATAGACAAAAGTATTGCAATGTTTGAGCATCACATCACATATTCCAGATGTGTTCTGACTCTTTCACCGCCAGACTTCTGTGCAGTTTTTTTAAACAGATTGGGTCATGTGACTTTGTAGATTTGATCATTTAGCCACAATGGTATTAGTAAGATCAGACACTAATGTTGAAGGGGTTCAGTCGGGGTTTCAGTTCATTCCAAAGATGTTCAGTGTTAAGGGTTGATGTAGAATCAGGACTCTGTACAGGACATGAGAGTTCTTCTACTCCAAAACATCTAGAACACAGCATGTTTCATAAAGATCAGGAGTTTCGTGCACAGGGACATTGTCATGCTAGAACAGGGTTTGGAGTCTCTAAGTTCTAGTGAAGGTCAGAGCACAGGGACAGCCATGATCGAGTACCCCTGGAGTAGGGAGGGTTTAAGGACTCAAAAGGGGCAGTTTAAAGTTTTAGAGCCTAAACGGAGATCCTCCAATCAACAATCCAGAGCTATTAGGATATTTATTAAACACTTCTAATATGAAATGTGTTTTGCACCTGAAAACACACTTATTGAAATAAATAAACCCTCAGCATGGACAAGCTGCTGAACTAAAGCCACACAGGCCACCCTCGTCCCTGTCATTTACAATGTCCTTCGTAAGACTCTGGTGTGGCTGCGACTTGTGCTTAAACTGGATTGGGTTTCATTTCTGTACCTAGAAAAGCCCTTTTATGTCACTACCTTAGGTCTTGTGACCGGCAGGCCATCATCTTGCAGTATTTTAGGATGAGGTCAGAATCTTTTTCTTTGCACAGGCACCCGGCCAGATTCTCACCACCTGCCCTGGAAATGACAGCTCCATGGGCGTCCCCATGAATCAACGGTCATGTGGTCGAGCCTCCACGCTGCCGGGACAGGCACCAAGTTAGAAATGGCTCTGTAACTCTAGTAGGACAGATGGAAAAGAGAACGAAGGATCGAAACCATCCCACAGCACCAGGGGGTAGAAAAAAGAGGGGTATAAAGAGAGTGCATGTGTGAATGTTGAAGAAATAAACTGACAAGGTTAACTGAAGGTTCTTCATTCTCCACAGTTCTACTTTTTGCACTTCTAGTAGATGCTAAACAACATTTCGTTGCTATCTGTGTTGACCCTGAAATGTACAAAATTTTACATATAATTAGTAAAATATTATAATATTAAAATATTAAATTTATATTGTTTTTTTTGACAATTTTAGTAATAAGATTGGTAAAAATTCAAAACATTTTTTAGAAGTCGAGCGTGTTTTTGGAAAAAAAATTGATGTGATCATGTGACTAATCCCATTTTGAAAAATATGCTGTAAATGTAAATGCCTTTATTTTGTCACATATACTTTTTTTTATAGCACAGTGAAATTAGTTTCTTCATATATCCCATCTTAGTAAGTTAGGGGTCAGAGCGCAGGGTCAGCTATGATACAGCGCCCCTGGAGCAGGAAGGTTTAAGGGTCTTGCTCAAGGACCCAACAGTGGTTGGCTTGCTGGTGGTGGGGCTTGAACCCCGGTGTTTCTGGTCCTTAGATCAACAGCTGGCAATGGTGGGGCTTAAACCCAAGTCTTCCTGATCTCGAAATGACTACATGGTGTGGCCTACACAAAAGATCATTTGACAAGGCTGACATAAGATGACCACATGACACATTTGACCTTAGAAGCCTGGGTGTCGCTGAAATGAGATCACATGACATAGCCAACAAAAAAAAATTACATGGCTGACATAAAATCACATGACGTAGCTGACTTGAGAGAATCACATGACATGACCAGCACAGGATCACATGACATGATCGACATGAGATTACATGACATGGCTGATAAAAAACATCACATGACGTACCTGATATAAGCGAATAACATGACATGACCGACACACAATCACATGAAATAATTGACATATGAATATATTACAAGATGGCAGACATTCTGCGTCTGTTTTTATTTTCTGGATTTTGGTTTATGGAAGTTTTCCTAAAATCCCTCATAATAGATTAGATTCAACTTTATTGTCATTTTGCAAGGTACATGTACAGAGCCAATGAAATGCAGTTAGCATCTAACCAGAAGTGCGTAAGTGGCCTATTTACAACAAATAGCAGTGTAATAAATAAGGGTATCAGGTTAATATTTACAGAGGAGAGGGTAAATAATGTACAGAAGGTGCAGTAGTGTGTATATATGGTATCTATAACTATGATACAGTTATAGCAGGCAAAGAATGACATAATGGATAAATAGATATGGATATACACATATAAAAGTGTTTGTATAATACAGTAAATACAGAGTAAATATGGATGGAATAGAGAGAAGTGTAAGGATAGATAGTTATGGATGTATAATACAGTAAATACAGAGTAAAATATGGATGGAAATAGAAGAGAAGTGTAAGGATAGATAGTTATAGATGTATGATACAGTAAATACAGAAATAATATGGATAGAATAGAGAGAAGTGTAAGGATAGATAGTTATAGATGTATGATACAGTAAATACAGAGGTAATATAGATGGGAATAGAGAGAAGTGTAAGGATAGATAGTTATAGATGTATGATACAGTAAATACAGAGTAAATATGGATGGAATAGAGAGAAGTGTAAGGATAGATAGTTATGGATGTATGATACAGTAATACAGAGTAAATATGGATGGAATATAGCAGAAGTGTAAGGATAGATAGGTATGGGATGTATGATACAGTAAATACAGAGTAAATATGGATATTAAATAGAGAGAAGTGTAAGGATATATAGTTTATGAATACAGGTAAATACAGTAAATACAGAGTAAATATGGGTGGAATAGAGAGAAGTGTAAGGATAGATAGTTATGGATGTATAATACAGTAAATACAGAGTAAATATAGGATAGAATAGAGAGAAATAAGTGTAAGGATAGATAGTTTTATGGATGTATAATACAGTAAATACAGAGTAAATATGATAGATGGAATAGAGAGAAGTGTAAGGATAGATAGTTATGGATGTATGATACAGTAAATACAGAGTAAAGATGGATGGAATAGAGAGAAGTGTAAGGATAGATAGTTATAGATGTATATTACAGTAAATACAGAGTAAATATAGATAGAATAGAGAGAAGTGTAAGGATAGATAGTTATGGATGTATAATACAGTAAATACAGAGTAAATATGGATAGAATAGAGAGAAGTGTAAGGATAGATAGTTTATAGATGTATATACAGTAAATACAGAGAGTAAATATGGATAGATAGAGGAGAAGTGTAAGGATAGATAGTTATGGATGATGAGTATAATACAGTAAATACAGAGTAAATATGGATGGAATAGAGAGAAGTGTAAGGATAGATAGTATGGATGTATAATACAGTAAATACAGAGTAAATATGGATAGAATAGAGAGAAGTGTAAGGATAGATAGTTATGGATGTATGATACAGTAAATACAGAGTAAATATGGATAGAATAGAGAGAATGGTAAGGATAGATAGTTATATAGATGATGTATAATACAGTAAATACAGAGTAAATATGGATAGAATAGAGAGAAGTGTAAGGATAGATAGTTATGGATATATGATACAGTAAATACAGCGAAATATGGAGGGAATAGAGAGAAGTGTAAGGATAGATAGTTATGGATGTGTGATATGTGCAGTAAATACAGAGTGAATATGGAGGGAATAGAGAGAAGTGTAAGGATAGATAGTTATGGATGTGTGATGATACAGTAAATACAGAGATAAATATGGATGGAATAGATGGAATGGATAGATATGGATGTGTAGAGAGAAATAATGGTAGATGGATAGTAGTTATAGATGTATGATACAGTAAATACAGAGTAAATATGGATGGAATAGAGAGAAGTGTAAGGATAGATAGTTATGGATGTATAATACAGTAAATACAGAGTAAATATGGATAGAATAGAGAGAAGTGTAAGGATAGATAGTTATGGATGTATGATGCAGTAAATACAGAGTAAATATGGGTGGAATATACAGAAGTGTAAGGATAGATAGTTATGGATGTATTAAACAGTAAATACAGAGTAAATATGAATAGAATATAGAGGTGTAACAATAGATAGTTATGAATGGTGCAAAGATGCATAATAATAAAGTTGTGTAAAGTACAGAAAGTGGCAGTGCAGTACTAATTAATACTGTAGATCAGCTGTTCAGTGCAGAAACAGCCACAGGAAAGAAGCTGTTTTTCAGTCTGTTTGTGCGGCTCTGAGGCATCGGTAGCGTCTGCCTGATGGGAGAAGAGTGAACAGTTTGTGGTTGGGGTGAGAGGGATCTTTGATTATGCCTCTCGCTCTTTGCAGGCAGCGTTTTGGTGTGTATTCTCCAGGGTGGGTAGCTGAGTGCCGATGATTCGTTGGGCGGTATTCACCACCCTCTGAAGGGCTGTACGGTCTGAAGCAGTGCAGCTGCTGTACTGAGATGCAGTTTGTGAGGATGCTCTCAATGGTACTGCGGTAAAAGTTCTTTAGTATCCTGCTGCATAGATGGGACTTTTTAAGTCTCCTCACAAAATGTGTTTCTGCACATATGTTTAATTAGTGAAATGCCTCCTGTTAATAAACACCTGTGTGTCTGCTCTTCTGCCCCATCATTCTCCTTTGACATAGGACCATGTACCACACGACTCCCGTAAATAATAAAATATCTCAATACAAACATATAAAATGTTTTTTCAGTATCCTATAAGTCCGACATCGGAGTGATGTTGCAGTTTATGACCACACACCTGTCCAACTCCTTAACGCAGGCAACCTGATTAGACGGATTTACCAGATTTGCTAATCATCTCATTATGGCTGGAATTTATATTAATTAACTTCTCAGCCTCATTAAGGCGTGTACCTTGATACGGTTGCAGGAATGAAAAACAGAATTCCGGCTTTCCGGGGTTTGGCTTACCCTCGCGTGCCCAGGTATTTAGCATGTCCGAGTCTCCAGCGTCGTGCGCCTTTAACAGTCGTAATTTTGCAGCATTAAACACACCATTTGAAAAACATTTCTCACATTTTATCTTTGCTCCTTTCGGGATGACCCGAGTGTTTGTTAAGCGCTGCCTTGATGCCGTAATCCTTAGCATGTCCTTTATTAAGCATCTAAACATCTCTACTAATTAAGAATCATTTCTAGGCCTGGAAAAATATGCCTTTCTTTCTGGCTTTCTTTTCTTCCCTGCTTGGCTTTTTTTTTCTCTCCGTCCCCAAAGACTTTAATTGAATACTTGTATAATGTTATCTCCTTTAGGTGAGCTAGGAGGTGAGGACAAAAGGCAGGGCGGGATGCGGGATGAAAAAGACGACGCCAGTCTGGGGAGCCATTCAACAAAGCGAGCTCATTAATGAGGAAGATCAGCACGCCGAATGTTCCTGCGCTCTCGACGGACACCACAACAGGTGCAAATCAAAACACGATTGTTAATGCAAAGCCTTTTTTTAACCCTTTATTAGAAATGCACATTCTATAAACGCATGGTTAAAATCCACGTCTGTGGCTGTGCTGTATTTTTTTAATGCAAAAAAAACCAACCTTTCCCTCTAAAAGAAGAAGATATAAATTAAAAGATGTCTGTACGCTGTGTTAGTATTACACCGGTGGGTTGGGTTGGGTTGGTTTTGCACAATGAAAACCAGGAGCTGTGATTTAGTTATTACGACAGGATAGAAGACAGGGACTGTCAAAAAAAAAAAAAAAAAAGCACCAAAGCGATGAGATACAAAGGCTTTGATGAAGCATCTCAATCTTTTCTCCTGGGTTTCTAAGCAACTTATAATAGAAGGTCAGACTAGACAAGGTGGAGTAGGAAGTCAATACAGATAGTAAAACAAGAGCTCGGAAAGATGCAAGTGGATTCAAAGAAAACAGCAGAAAGGAGCCGGGGTGGAGGGTGGGGGTGGGGTGGAATCTCTGTAGGTGGGGTTGGAATGAAATGCCCCTGACATTGAGGATTTCAGGGTAATCACTTTACTATTAGATTAAGCCACCAGGTTCACACAGATCAGTTATAGATTATTTAGGAAATCAAAAAAAAAAAAAAAAAGAAAGATGTATAAGAGAAAATCGATTCTCGGGTCACTTTTTGATTTATGTAAATCAATTAAATTTATTTAATAAAATGTTTAAGTTTCTATAGCACTTTATTGAACATTAGACATTGTCTCAAAGCAGCTTTACAGAAATACAAAAAAAATCATAAAGACAAATTTGAAAATTCGATATAAATTTATTCCCAATAAGTAAGACTGGGGCAACAGTGGTAAAAAACATCCCCAAGATATGAGGTAGACTCTGGGCCGGCCCAAGCCTTTATGGGGTCCCTAAGCAGAATTTTATTTGGGGGCCAGTATGACTAATTATTGTCAATCATGCTAAAATGAGTGAGACATGAGACAGCTATGATGTATGGAATGGTTTTGGTTTGAGAGACAGTGGTGAGACAGCTATGATGAGACAGTATGAGTTTTAGAGACTATGAGACAGTGGTGAGACAGCTATGATGATGTAGCTTAGAGAGTGAGACAGTATGGTTTAGAGACAGTGGTGAGACAGCTGAGACAATGAATGTATAGTTTAGAGACAGTGGGTGAGACAGCTATGAATGTATGGTTTAGAGACAGTGGATGAGACAGCTATGATGTATGGTTTTAGAGACAGGGTGAGAACAGCTATGATGTATGGTTTAGAGACAGTGGTGAGACCAGCTATGATGTATAGTTTAGAGACAGTGGTGAGACAGCTATGATGTATGGTTTAGAGACAGTGGTGAGACAGCTATGATGTATGGTTTAGAGACAGTGGTGAGACCAGCTATGATGTATGGTTTAGAGACAGTGGTGAGACCAGCTATGATGTATGGTTTAGAGACAGTGGTGAGACCAGCTATGATGTATGGTTTCGAGAGACAGTGGTGAGACCATCTATGATGTATGGTTTAGAGACAGTGGTGAGACCAGCTTTGATGTATGGTTTAGAGACAGTGGTGAGACCAGCTTTGATGTATGGTTTAGAGACGGTGGTGAGACCAGCTATGATGTATGGTTTAGAGACAGTGGCGCTGAGGAAGAGACCGGTGGCAGAGCTAGAATGGAGGTAGCAGAGCTGAAGATGTTGAGGTTTTCTTTGGGAGAGACGAGGTTGGACAGGATCAGGAACAAGTTCATTAGGACGACGGTTCATGTAAGATGTTTTAGGGAGAAAGTCAGTGAAGACAGATTGAGGTGGTTTGGACATGTAAAGATGAGGGATAGTGAATATATTGGTAGGAGGATGTTAGAAATGAAGCTACCAGGCAGAAGGTAAAGAGGAAGAGAAACCAGAGAGGAGGTATATGGATGAGATAAATGAGGACATGAGGTTAGTGGGTGTGAGTGAAGAGGATGTAGAGAATAGGGGTAGGTGGAGACAGATGATTAATGTTTTTACCCTTAATATTTTTATTGTAACAGTATTAAACTTACAGAGACCTCAGGTGTTTATTTACACACATTTAAAGTCTTGCAGTACTAAGTGACATAATTAATGTGGTAAAAATAGCTAAATAAACTAGGTTAGTTTAGTTTACTGTCATTTTCTTTAAGTCTTTTTATCTTGCTGTTTTTTCTCTTCCTCAGTTTTCTCCTTTTTTCTTTTCTCTTTTCTGGTGACATTAATAAGCATTTTGCTGCAGTGCCTCTGTTTTTTCATTTATCTTCTATAACGTTACCGTGAGTCAGTCACACTCTGGCTGTACATGCATCCTGCATCCCGTCAGCATCGTTCTGTGTGGGATTTTTTTAAATATTATTGAATATTGTATTTTTGTATAATTACAAAATCAGAAAAGGGAAGAAAACTTGAGAGGCATCAGACTTCAGCGGGACACTCATCCTCATCTGAGTGACATGTTGTGGCCATCAAATTTAAATTTCTCTTCTTTGGTCCTTAAAATAAAGTATTTTCCCAGTTCACACACGTTTTATTGTGAATAAAATATAGCTCTTTCTCTAAATGTTTTTCTTGCTCTCTCTTTCTCTCTCTCTCTCATCTCTTTCTCTCTCTGTCTCTCTCTGTCTCTCTCTGTCTCTCTCTCTCTCTCTCTCTCTCTTCTTCTTCTCTCTCTATTTATTTCCCCCTCTCTCTCTCTTTCTTTCTCTCTTCTCTCTCTCTCTCTCTCTCTCTCTTTTTCTCTTTCTTTTTTATGCACCGATCTTTTTTTTTGGCTCCAGCATATCTGCTTCGGTATAAAACAGACTTACACACACATCTAACATAATATATTGTAATTAAATCAAATCTATTTTTTTCTATTCTATTCTATTCTATTCTATTCTATTCTGTATATAATCTACTTCTATTGAACAGTATGCACCCCAAACACCCCAAATAGTGTTAAAACAGAATAAAATACAGATTAACTAATCATATTATGTATTTATTCACTTTGGGTCACTGTAAATATCCTATATAAAAAAGAGGTAAAGAAAATCTGGAACACAAGCGGTTTTTATTAGTGTTAAGCGTCAGAGGAAAACCGGCGAAACGCTGAGAGAAGTAGCCTTGTGATCCGAGAGGCTTTCGGTGAGCAGTAATTGGTCTTCAGTGCACAATTCCTCTTCCACTCTGATTAAAAAAATAGTGTGTGAATAGGCTACTTTCACTTCCCCCTGGCTAATGGAGTGGTGTGTAGAGATTCATTCTGTTCTAAAGACTGTTGGGACAGGGGGGGTAAAAGAAGAGGGTAAAAACACAGCTCATACAGCTACACAGGGTAGAAAAGGACCAGCTGGAGGAGTGTTCAATGTTTATATAAAACAGATCACACAATCAGGATTCACGCCTTCAGGAGACCTATTAAGAAGTCTGTAAGAGGCCAAGTGATAAAATAATTGTGTGGTGTATATGTGTGTGTGTGTGTGTGTGGAGGGGCAACAAAAGGGACAACTCTTAAACATGAATCAGAAAATAGAGCTTTTGTGAATAAGGTTTCATTTGTGTTGCACTGATATTACATGTAGAAATATTTGTAAAGTGATAATAAAAGATAAAGTGTCCTTCACTATAATTTACCGCACATAAAAATCTCCAATAAATAATTCAGCCTTTCAATCCAACACTTATAAACGTCTCTGAATTGTTTTTCCCTCACAGTAATGAAAAAGAGTCTATTCTTCTTTTTTTCCATGTTTATGTGATAATCTTGTGCTTGAAACATCATTTTAAAAACATTTTACATCAAAGTTTTTTAATTCACAACCATAACATTTGTCACAAAAAGTTGCTTACTGAATCTATAACATTCATATCTAATCGAATCAGATCACATTTATTGTATTCTGTTCTAATTTTAATCCTTTCTCTATCTATCTATTCTATTCTCTTCTATTCTATTCTATTATTCTATTCTATTCTATTCTATTCCAATCCAATCCAATCCAATCCAATCCATATTCTATTCTATTCAAATCAAATCAAATCGATTATTTTCTATTTTAATCTATATTATGCAAATAATCTATTCTAATCTATGCTAATTAAATTTAATCTATTCTATTCTATTCTATTCGAATCCAATCAAATCGATTATTTTCTATTTTAATCTATATTATGCAAATAATCTATTCTAATCTATGCTATTCATGCTAATCAAATGAATCTATTCTATTCTGTTCTATTCTATTCTATTTATTCTATTCAAATCCAATCAAATCGATTATTTCTCTATTCAATTAATCTATATTATTCAAATAATCTATTCTAATCTATTCTAATCTATGCTAATCAAATTGAATCTATTCTATTCTGTTCTATTCTATTCTGTTCTGTTCTGTTCTGTTCTATTACATAATCTAATCTAATTGAACCTGTTCTATTCAAACCAAATCTATTCTTTTCTATTATATACTATGCATATAATCTAATCTGATCATTATGAACATTATGTACCCTAAACATTTAAAATAGGATTAAAACTGAATACAATTTTGATGAATTATTCAATTAAATTACGTATTATGTATTTATTTATGTGCACAAAAATTGCACAATTTTTTTCTTTGTTCAGCATCGAATAGTTTCCTACGTTTCCCGGCGTTTATGCGCTCGAGACATCTTTTTAAGACATTTCACCATCAACCTTGTGACCTGAACACATTTACAACCATAAAATTCATCACACAGAAAGTTGCCTGATTGAAAATTTATGATGATCGTAAGAAAAATAAAAGAAAGATTTAAAACCTCTGTATAATTTTTTCTTTTTTTTTTTTTCTGATCTTTTTTTAGGCATTTTATAGACTAGAGATAAAAATCACATATAATATCATCACCTATGTTCTGTGTCCGCTAACTTTATGCTCGTTTAATCGAACCAGATTTTTGCCTTCGATCAAATAACCATATTTTTTAATTAAATTATCAGAGGAAATGGTAGCGTAGTAAATAAGGTGTTCGACGTTCGACTGCTAACCAGAAGATTTGGGTTTGATTCCCGCACCACCAAGTTACCCCCACTGGGGGCCCCTAAACAAAGCAACTTAAACCCTATCCCTTTGCCCGGTTGTTTAAATGAGGTTAATGTAATTTGCTCTGAATATGACGTCTGTCAAAATGCCCAGAAATGTATTATTATTTTTTAATCTATGAGAATTTTTAAAAAAAATATTTATATATTTATATAATGTTTTTAATGTTTGTTTAGCCTGGGTGATCAAAATAATTAAATAAAACTGATTTTATTAACTTGCAGTCTCATAATTGTTAAAACTTCTATTGTAGAATTTAGACTTATAAAGAAATACGCATAAAAAATGATATGATGTCATTTGATATAAAAACCCTAAAAATAGTCAAGTTCAATTAAAAAAATAAATAAATTAAAAATGTTTTAAATGGGTTTACAGATAAATATATCTTGAATAATTAGTGTGTGGGTCGTCTGTTAAGCTGCTTCATATTATATTATTAATTAAAGAAGAACTGCATGATTTCCCCAGGTGTTTAAGGGAGAAGTGGTGAATTGGAAGGAAGTGTTTTAGTGGAGGTTTCGTCAGTCGGTCCCAAAAGAGCCGAAGTATAAAATCAAGGTCAGTGGTTTTGTGTTCAAAAGCGGTGAACGCTAAGATTTTCTTTTAATCTGCAAATAGTAAACGAGGCATTGTGGTCCCACACGTCTGATACGACACTTCCCTTGACCTGAGAATCCTCTTTTGATGGAGATTTTTTTTTTTTTTTTTTTGCTTCAGCAGATGCAGGAGAAAAAGTTTAACGCAGCATCGATGGATGAAAGACTTTTATTATTAAACTTTGAATGACTGATGAGCAGTTATTGTATTATTCGGATTTATTGACTTGATTTCCTGCTCAAAAAACATTAAAAATTGAAAGTATTTTATTTATAAATTATGGTAGAAATAAACATTTTGATTTACAGGCTATAAAGGGGTTTTTTATAGTTAAAAATGCTGATGGTTATAAGCAGATGTGTAAGATCTTTAACATATTTTTTTATTTTTTACAAGTTATAATCTCTAAAAAAGGGAATTAAACTCTCTTTTTAAACATAATTAGTTTTTTTTTTTATTGCTATTATAAGGAGTAACATTTTCTAATTTTCTTTATACTCACTGGATTAAAGAAAGGACTCGTCTGGATGCCATATTATTGAATATAAAAAGCACAAAAAAAAAACTTTAATATTAACATTTCTGGCATTTGGCAGACGTTCATATCCAGAGCAACTTACATTTAGTTCATTTGTACAACTGAGCAATTGGCGGCTAAGGGCTATACCATCTTCCCCCTCATATCTTTACAGATCTCCTGTTTTTTCCCCTGAATTGTCAAAGACCTTTTGCAACAATCCAGGAAAGTTTTAGCTTTAGCAGTTTAGGAAGATGTTTGATGATGCTGGGAATTGAACCCACAATCTTCCAGTTAGCAAACATCAATCGCTGGGCCCCAAAACAAGGCCCTTAACCTTCAACTGCTAAGTTGGATAAAACTAAGTTGGATTGTATAAATATAAATAAATATACGAGTATATATTTATTTTTATTTAGCCTTTATCTCAGCACTGATGTATTTTTTACAAAGATACAAAAAAAAAGCAGTTAGTGTTCGTATATATATATATATATATATATATATATATATATATATATATATATATATATATATATATATATATATATTTGTGATATAATATATATATATATTTAATATATATTTTATTCTATACACTCATCACCTGGACACTCGTGCTGTTGTGTGTTGTGGATGACAGTAAGACCCTCTCGCCGTCTCTGCAGTCATCCAGAGCAGCTCTGGCAGAGGAACGTCGAGAGATTCCTCCAGATATTTACCACCAATGAGAGAAATGCCTACGATGTCTGCTGTCGCTCTCCAAATACAGTCGCACCGGCCTGCTGCTCGCTCCGGGTTCAGACGCGTGCACTTGTGGAATTCTTGGGCTTCGTGTTAGTCAAAACGTAAACACTGATAGACAAGCGCTGGCTTATGGAGTGGATATGGAGAGGTGGGTAAAGGTAGCCAGGAAATTTCACTTGAGTACAAGTGAAACTACTTTTAAAAATGATTTCTTAAGTAAAAGTATGAATGTTTAACCTAAATCCAGAAAAACAACTACATAAAATACACAAAATAAGGGACGAGATTTAAAATGAAAGTGTCCATAATTACAGAATCACCATTAAATAGTGTTTATCATTAAAATTACTGTAAGATGTTTCCTCAGATTGGAGCTGGAATTCCTCTACACTGATCTGAGAACTTGTTTTGGTCACATAGAAGAACATCACATGATGGAACGGCTGGATTTTCTCCTTGGAGTGTATTAATTGATTGAACATGAGGTCATGTGTGTTTCGGTCTCTACTGATGTTCTCATTATCTTCTGAACTGATCGTACTTTATGAAATGACCGAGGTTGCGGGGACAAACTTCAGACGACTGCAGTCTATCGCGAGACTCGACATCTTATTATACGAAACATGATGGAAACTAATTAATTGTTGAAACTAAGAATTTAACAGAGTAACAGAGACACGACGTTAAAGTTGGGAGAGAATAAATGTTAGGACAAAGGACAAAAACCTTTTCTTTCCAAAAATAAAATCTAAAAAATACTAAAAAAAAAGGTAAATATAACGTGTTTCCCGTTACCCTTTTCTGAGTTTATTTATACAGCACATTTCACACACGATAGAAAAACACAACAAATGATTTACATAACAAGAATTAAAATTATAATATATAAAAATCTGGAAGATCTAAAAAGAGTTACGAATGAACAACGATGCAGTTAATAGACTGGTATCGCAGTGGTTAAGGTTTCGGATTGCTAACTAGAGGATTGTGGGTTCAATTCCCAGTACAGTCAAGTTACTACTGCTGGGCCCCTGCGCAAGGCCCTTAACCCCAAATTGTATAGATGAGTTAAAAGTCCCTCAGGATAAGGAAGTCTGTCAAATGCTGTAAATGTAATGTAGGGATGCAACAATACTATTTTTAAAGGCCGTGTACAAGTGTGAATATTTTATTCCTGGTACTCGACAATACCGATACTAATGTTTGTACTTTATGGGGATGCGGGATTATTAGTACGGCTCTGATTTTCTCTCGCCATTTTTCTTCTTGTAAGGCTTGGCTGCAGGGTTGGTAGCTGAGTGTTAACGTTATTCTCCTTGCTCACTCTTGTGTGTTAATGTGTGAAAGTGGTGGCTCATGGTTAAGGTGTTGGACTGCCGACCCGAAGATTGTGGGTTTGATTTCAAGCTCAATCAAGCCGCCACTGTTGGGCCCCTGAGCAAGGCCCTTAACCCCCAATTGCTCAGTTGTATAAATGTAAGTCGCTCTGGATTAGTAGCGTCTGCCGAATGATGTTCTATCAGATTACTTGTATTATAAGTGTGCGTTTTTATACCTGTTGATATTTTTGTGGAAGAAAGTTTGCAGTCTGATATGTGTGAGTTTGGTCATCATTCATTTTCCACACCGCTGTCTGACATTCTGTCTTTGTGACTTCATAAGAAGTATCAGTCTTTGGTAACTGAGTGATTTTAAGAGTATGTCATTTGTATAAACTTATTAAACACCCTTTAAGGTTTGTTTTTGTCAAAGTGTGTTTCCGTTGGTTTAACGTATTAAATCCTGACAAACAGAAGTAGGTCAATGAGATGAGATCCCAGGTTTGACCTCTCAGTAAAGCGGCTCAAGCAGACCTATCTGTGCATCCTCTGGTATCTCAACCATCTCAGCTGTTTCACTTTTTTTACATAACAGTGGATGACATATTATAAATGTAATCTGTTATAAATCCATATTAAAAGTAAGAAATATAAAAATAAAATTAAAATTAAATCCTGACGGTGACTAACTGTATAGTTAATATTTTTATTTAATTATTATTATTAACTTTTAAATCAGTCAGTGACAGAATCTCAGATTGATGCTGTTTTTGGAGCAGATTTGTGATGAATCGAATAGAAATAATAGCAACTAATAATAAATAATAATAGCAATATTATAATAAAAAAATAGCCATTTATATAAAATAATAATAGCAATAATAATAAATAATAATAAGTGAAATAAAATAAAATATAGATGTAATCACTGTTTTTTGGCACTGCACTGCCCTCGTGTGGAATTACAGTAAAATTGCACTGTGTAAAGGGTGTTTTTACAGAATTTTAGAGATCATAATTTTTAAATGCTTATAAACACTTGGACCATCTCAGAAAGCAGAATAGGTTTACTATCAGCATTTTCTTCAAAGATTTAAGGTTTTGGGGGAGTTTTTAAATATTTTGCCCCATAGAGGTGGTATTTAGGTGGTATTAAGAGGTGTATCAGTCGGGTAAAAATCCACACTGGAGGCCGGGCTACCAAATGCAAACACCGCCTGACATTGGTAAAGGGGCGAGTGCGGGTATTGGGACAGAGCCAGTGATTCTAATAAATTTGATTATTTTTGGATAAAATAAAATTCCAGATTAATTTTTCACGTACTTTTAAAAGCAAATACAAAATGTAATAAATTAATAAGTAAAATTAAAATAAAGAAAACAAATAGAAAAAAACGTTAACATTTATTAGAATTATTATTATATTTTTATAATTTATTGAAAAATATGTTATTCTAATTTTGTTTGAATTAATCGAAATTTCTTGAAGGTGGTTTTATTGCCAAGACCGATTGTGTGTACTAAAAGCTGATATGTTACAATGTGCAAGTTTGCACACACACATACACACACACAGCCCATGCGTTATGCTATGAGCAAAAAAAGATACCCTGTTATTACCATTTTGTTTTAAAATGATGTAGCCTTAATGAGCCGGTGTGTCAATATTCCTCCCTAAAATAAATAAAATGGTGAGGAAAAAAGCAGCGATTGGGACTGAAAGACTTCAGTAAGCAGACATCAGGCCTGGTTTCACTGATAACCTGCCGTGTGGGAGATCTTGTTGCTACAGACGCCACACGGCTCTTCCTATCGACCGCAGCATCTCGAGTGCACAGGAAAACATTATTCCTGTCGATGCTCTGATACATTTGTGAACATTTCCTTTCAGATAGTCGTGTGTGTGTGTGTGTGTGGAGGTGGGAAGCTTTTTATTGGTGCAGAGCAAACAGAGCGATGACATACAGTGAGCTGGATTTTAAGCGTCATGGCACAGGCTGTAAATACTTATGCACATGTTATTCTTTCATTATTGAAAGATTTAAAACAAATTTGTCTCACGTTGTCATTTTGGGATGTTCTTTGCAATTCTTCAGAATCAGTAGCGCCGCCCGTGTAACTTAAACTATATTAGCGGTGACAGATGATTATTGGTTAACATTATTAAAGACTGTTTCTTCAGTAAATCAGTTTTTTAAGGAGGATTTTACCGGTAAAGTTGTAGTCAGTGACCCCGGGAAAGAGTTTTATTCCTCACTTCCAGACCAGTAAGACTGTGTAAAAGGTGTGTGTGTGTGTGTGTGTGTGTGTGTGGTGTGTGGTGGTATGTCTGAGATTGTGTGAGAGTGGTGTGTCTGTTGTTTAAAAGTGGGTATAAGAGTGTGGTGTCAGTGGTGTAAGAGTTGTGAGAGAGGGTGTGTCTGTGGTGTGTGTGTGTAAAAGAGAGAAAAAGGACGAGTGTGTGGTGTAGTGTGAAAGTGTGTGTGCAAAAGAGAAAAGAGAGAGAGAGAGTGTGGTGTGTGTATGTGTGTAAGTGTAAAGAAGAGAGAGAGAGAGAGAGAGCGAGAGAGAGAGAGAGAGCGATTGGGAAAGAAGGTAGTGAGTGAGTGTGTGGTGTGTGTGTGTGTGTGTGTGTGTGTGAGTGAGTCAGGAGTGAGTGCGTGAGTGTAAAAGAGAGAGAAAGTGAGAGAGAAAGATGTGTGTGTGTATGGTGTGTGTCTGAGTGTCTGAGTGTAAAGAGAGAGCAAGAGAGAGTGAGAGGGAAAGATAGAGTGGTGTGTGTGTGTGTGTGTGTGTGTGTGTGTGTGTCTGAGTGTAAAGGAGAGAGCGAGAGAGAGTGAGAGAGAAAGAGAGAGTGTGTGTGTATGGTGTGTGTGTGTGTGTGTCTGAGTGTAAAGGAGAGAGCGAGAGAGAGTGAGAGAGAAAGAGAGAGTGTGTGTGTGTATGGTGTGTGTGTGTGTCTGAGTGTAAAGGAGAGAGTGAGAGAGAGTGTGTGTGTGTGTCTCTCTCTCTCTCTCTCTCTCTCTCTCAGACTGATGATGCCCTGTAATGACAGTGGATCTGTTGATCTTTGCTGGGCTGTGCTCGTATGGAGAACCGCTTCCTAAT
>VCAZ01000283.1:117500-160000 GCA_005784505.1 Bagarius yarrelli | reverse complement strand
ATTGTTTTAGCTGACATTCTACATTCAAATACCTTCAAATTAATACTATAATAATAATAATAATAATAATATATTTGTATTTCTTTGATTTTAGAAACTCAGAAACAAACGATCGTCGTTGCAACATTTTTCCAAAATCATTGTGTTTCTATTAAAACCAATTCTTAATATAATAAATGTGAAATTAAAACCATAAACCAGAGTTTAGATTTAAGGTGGTTAAAGTAACTAATAATATTTAACACCGGTTTAAATGTTGTGGCCCATTATAGCCTCTCACCTTATAATAAATAAACATTCACAGTATCAATATATTTTATATACAGTATGTTGAATATAATTCATTCATTCATTTATCTTGTATACCCGCTTATTCCCTAATTCGGGGTCACAGGGATCTGCTGGAGTCTATCCCAGCCGTCTCTGAAAGGGCGAAAGGCGGGAGGGGGACACCCTGGACAGGTCGCCAGTCCATCACAGGGCCACACACACACACGTTGAATGTAAATGTTCTATCAAAAGCACATGATGTATAGCAATTACTCAGCTTTTGTTTAAAACTGGAAGGTTTGGTCAGCCCACCTGCTGAGCATGTGATGAGAGGAGGTTGCGTAGGGTAGTAAGACGTCGCTGGCTTCCTGCTTGTGTCGTTCAGGATGTTTGAGAGGATCATGGACTTCAGAGTACGCAGAGACAGAGCGAGTGGAAGTCACACTGCTGATCACTGATACATGCTGATCGATTAGAGATCCCGTCCTCTGCGTCTCCACATAGCCGCTGTTTCCATAGTAACCTAAACGTGATGAAGTAAAGCACTAAGACTAGAAAAAGTGCTACTCATAGGAGACGTAGGACTTACACACACAGAGTGACGTTCAATTAAATATAAAAAGCTCGATATTGGACTGAACTGTTTACTATAAAGCCAAGTCTTTCCTAAACTGTTCCATGAAGTCCATGAGTCATACAACGGGCTAGAACGTCTTTGTATGTTGTATCATTTCATTATTTGTTCACCGGAACTGCGAGACTCGAACCCTGTTCCAGCATGACGATGTCCCTGTGCACAAAACTCCCTGATCTCCATGAAGACATGCTGTGTTCTGGATGTTTTGGAGTAGAAGAACTCCTGCACAGAGTCCTGATTCTCACTAAACCCTTAACACTGAACACCTTTCTGGAATAAACTGGAACCCCGACTCCTCACCCAATATTACTGTCTGATTTTACTAAGAATAAATGATTAAATCCACACAGTCACATAATACATTAATGTAAAACGGCGAAATAGTGAAAACACATCTGAAATAAAAATGTTAAAAAAATACATGGATGTGACGCTCAGGTGTCCTAGTACTTTTGTATTATTAGGGTTGTGACGGTCAGGAAATTTTGCCTCAGAATTGATAAAACTGTCAGACAGGATGGGGGGGTGGGGGTGTAGTGTTTGTTGGAGTTTTTTTTCTTTCATTTTTGGATTAGCCCAATTATCATTAAGAGCTTGAATGGACATCAAAACAGGGATTTTTTTAAGATGTAATTTATCACTTGAGATATTTATTATGTTCATAAAGGTTCTGTGTTTAATATAAATGCATTTTTTTCTGTTTTGTTGTCAATTTAAGCAACTGATGCCAAATTCTGCTATTGCCTCAGTGGGCAAGTATAACCGGTGTTGCGTCTTAACACAGGTGTCACTGGCAACACCAAGTATCACTGCAAGCCTAATGTAGTGTACATATATAGGGTACATTTATAAACTGCTAATGAATGACGTTAAACACCAATCAGGAAGCTGTAATTAATTAAGCTTTTAATGTTATAAGCTGGAAGTCATTTTGTTGAATAAATAACAAATTTGCGGTATTTAATTGAATAATAATCAAACTATTCTGAACCCTATTTACATTCTTCCTGGATGTCTGGATTCCTGGATGTTTCTACTTAAAAGAAAACACAGATAAAATTTATAGGTATTATCTATGCAGAGAAGGTGGTAGCACAGTACTTAAGATGTTGGACCACTAATTGGAAAATCAGGGTTTGATTCCCACCACCACCAAGCTGCCACTGCTGGGCCTCTGAACAAGGCCTTTAGCTCCCAATTGCTTAAGTGTAAAAAAGAGATAGATGTCTTATAAAAGTCGCTCTGGATGAGGACGTCTGCCAAATGCTGTAAATGTTTTTGCATCATCTGAATAAGCAGCCCAGAAAATGAATTCTATCTCCAGAATGGTGCAAATTTTACACATATGTATTGACACAAATTTTTAAAGGGTCGTCACCGACGCTGGCCTTAAACTCGGACCTATGTTTTGTTTAATTATTCCGAGATTTACGTTTGTACATATGGGCGAGTTTTATAGACTGTTGCTGCTATTTTCGAGACGTGGTAGCTCAGGGGCCAAGGGTTCATTTCCCAGCACCACCAATTTGGCATTGCTGGGCCTGTGAACAAGCGCCTGTGCAAATGAGATAAAGTCATTCTGGATCAGGGTGTTTGTTAAATGCCAGAAATGTGAATGTAAATTTTATAACCCAACCTTGTTATTTACTCGGTGCTAACCCCCCACCCCCCCACCCCCCCCAAAAAAGGGTGCACCAGCATTGCAATGCTTTACCGTTGTGTGCTGCGCTGGTGTATGCTTGTCCTAAACATCCTCCTCCACTTCCTGCATATCCGTAATCCATTAGCTGCACCTCGATGCTGGGCTCAGAGGTGGACGGGTAGATTCCTGACGTGTTTTTGGAGCTGTACACCGGACCTACACCACTGAAGCTGCTATTAAAGCAGTCCTTAGCTAGCTGTTGACCACTGAAGGAGGGATAGCGTGAACACTCGCTGTGAGCCTGGTAAGCCGAGGAAGGCGTGTTGGTCTGGGTCAGGCTTGTAGGCTGGTAGGTGGAAGAGCCGGTGTAGTAAGTGGAAGAAGGCAGGTTTTGGTACATGGTGTCAGAAAAAGTCTGGCATGGTGCGTGAGGCTGGACAGGGCAGCTGCTCGGAGATCTCACTGCCATCGGACCCTGGTTGATCACGCTGCCCCGGTTCGCCATGGCCGGAGAGATGGGAGGGGTGATCAACTGGCCGCTGCTCTGGGTGTAGTCCAACTGGCCTGGATGAAGAAATAGAACATGTATTAATCTTACTAAAACTTATCGGGAGTCCCACTATTTCCCAAAGTTTATTTTCCTGGACATTTCAGATGTCATTAAAACGAGGAAAAAAAGACATGAATCACAGATTCACGGCCAGAAGTGATATATTATTTCTCTATCCAAAAGTTATAAAAAAAGTATACTTATAGCTATGACCTAACGATAAAATCAGAAATTCATCAAATAATCGAACCCTGGTCTTTCCTGGTATCAGCCCAATACCTTAACCACCGAGCCACCACTTTCCCCACTACATTACAATCACTACCTAGGGTGTTCTCAACTGTAGTCAACATTCTAAAAAAAATGTCTGCAAAAAGCTTCTTCTCCTTTCGGCTGTTCCCTTTTAGGGGTCGCCACAGCGAATCATCTGTCTCCACCTACCCCTATTCTCTACATCCTCTTCACTCACACCCACTAACTTCATGTCCTCATCCATATACCTCCTCTCTGGTCTTCCTCTTTATGTTCTGCCTGGTAGCTTCATTTCTAACATCCCCCTACCAATATATTCACTGTCCCTCCTCTGGACCTGTCCAAACCACCTCAATCTGTCCCCCCTGACTTTCTCCCCAAAATATCCAACATGAGCCGTCCCCCTAATGAACTTGTTCCTAATCCTGTCCAACCTCGTCAAAAAGCAATTGTTCTAAATGGATTAAACAACATAAAAATGCACAATAAAATAAAAACCCTGATCCTCCAATAAGCAGTCCAACACCTTAACCACTTCCACATCTTGTTTTTTGATTACCAACAACATTGAAAAATAATTATATGCATAATTTATGGGGTTTTTTTCCCCTTTATTTTCCATGTGTTTTCCAGAACTGGAAATATGGTCATTAATTATGTAGTGCAGCTTTTAGTGGTTAAGATGTTGAACTACCTGCTTGAGTGGGATAAAAGTGTCCATTTTGTTTTTGAGGGTTTTTTTTGTTTTCACTATGACTGTATAAAAGTATATTAGATCACTGGATATTTATGAAGACAATGGGCCTCTCGGTTGTACATACTTTCTATTTATTTCCATGTCAAAATGATCTTTTTTGCAAGATTTTTATTTCAGTAATTGGCTCAGTTATGTTACTTGATTGAATGTATTTTGTCCTTGCAAATGGTTATTTTAATGGACTGGCCTAGATACAAGTAAAAGGCCCTCATCCGCAGAGGTCTACTTGAGAAAAACCTGGCAACCTTGGAGACGGTAATTGCACACAAGTGATTTCAAATAATCTAAATGAGCTGCCCATAAAATTAACCTACGCACCTGTTTAACAGAGATCAATAACTTTCTCAGTGTCTCCTGCTTTTGGAAATGAAGTGTTTAATGCAGCATCACACTGTTGGTGGGGAAGTAAAATTATAAACATTTGGATTCTTCAGTAGAGCATTTTTTAGAAGTGTTTACCAGAAAGTGTGAAGCTGTCAGGCTCTGTCCCCTGGTACACCACCATGGTGGCCCCAAGCAGGCCATGCTGAGCTCCGAACTCCGGTTGGGTCTCGTTCTTCATGGATGAATCGCTGCTCACGATTCCTGTTTTATTACGATTCGCCAAGAAGCAGGAACTCGGGGATGCAGTGAACGTCGCCTTGCTGGCATCTAAAGACATAACATTTAAAACCAAATGGTCACATCATGTTACTGAATCAACTGAAAGAAATATGTAAAAAAACTAAAAACCAAAAAAGTCGACCTGCGTTCCTCATGTATTTATCCAGGAGCTTCTGTAGCTCTTGTTCTTTATCGTTATTAAACTGTGTTTCGATTGCCAGCAGGATGTACTCGTCCAGCAGCATCCGGATGAGATGAAAGGAGCCTGAGAAGAGTTTTTCTCAGTAGATTATATTGAAATATACCTCCATTACAGCTCAAACGTTAAGCTGATGACATCAACGTATCCTTAGCAGACGAGGTGGGGTTTTTATTTAACATTTAAAACTAAAAAAAAGCAAAACTAGAAGGTTTTCTAGAAAACTAGAAGATAGATAGATAGATAGATAGATAGATAGATAGATAGATAGATAGATAGACCTTAATAGTCATTTACCTTAATACGTTTTATAATAATAATAAAATCAAGATAGTTTAGGATTTTAAAACTGCTCAATATACTTTTTACTTTTAAAGGCATCTTATTACAATATTTAGTTTAATTTGTTTTGTTTGTTTGTTTGTTTGTTTGTTTGTTGGGTGGATGTTGGCTGTCATAGTTTATTATTAAAAGAAAAATGTTATATTAATTGTTCACCACCGATGTTACCCATCCTCTAAAATTAAATATATTAATATCTTTATTAAGTTACCTAATTATCTACAGATAATGAAAAGTCCCTGAAATATTTTACAATTATTTAACTAAAACATTCAAAAAGTTTGGAAATAAAATCATTAACAATTTCCTTATAATCACTTAATTAATACTTAATTAATACTTCTATTTAAATTTCACTCAAAACAGACCCAAACTTATTGCAGACCCAAACAGCCTTATCCAAAGCCTGTTACATTTATCTAATTTATCCAACTGAGCAGTTAGGGGTTAAGGGCCTTGCTCAGGGGCCCAGCGGTGGCAGCTCTGTGTTGCTGAAAATTGACCCCACAATCTTCCGATCAGCAGTCCAACACCTTAACCACTGATCTACCAATTTCCCACTTATTGCTTTGGGAAGCCGAAGTACAAGATTTCTCGATATCTACCATTTCAAATGCGCTAATTTGATTTAATCTGACTAAACCTCTGCCTGTCCAATGAGATCATGTAATGGCCTCTGTAAATGTGACTGTTTGGCTAGGGGTGTGTGTGTGTGTGTGTGTGTGTGTGTGTTCACAGTACCATCAAAAGCTAACATAACTAGTGCTGGCTTCTTCCTAATCAGTGCACACGTGTCCCAGAGATAAAGATGTGTTTGCTCAGGACGGGTCACTACATTTTACAGCACATTGTGGCTTTGTAATCAGACTGACTGAGGGGGGTTCGTGTTGTGGGATGAGGAAATAAAGCTTTAAATAAACGCTTCACTTTTACCAGAATTAAGAAGAAGTGCATAAACAGTACATAGCAAATCGGATCTTTAGGACAGAATTGTGACTTACCAAAGCTTGTGGCGTTGTTTAAGGTGAGGCTGTGCATCACACGAGCACCGAAAAAACTCCATTTCAGTAAAAAGTCTTGGGCTCGTTTTTTGACCGAGCGGCCGTTCTGTTTACTGGGCTAAAAAAAAAAAAAATAAACATCACATGTCACTTGGTTGCAGCTGCTGTGGATCAGATGAGTGTACACTTTACCCCAAACCAACCTTAATGACTTTCTGTTCCACCACTGAGTCCAGCCACTCGATAAAAGACTCCACCGTGGCGTTTTTTCTCAGAAGATCCCTTAATTCTTGAAACACAGCGACGGAATCGTCTACCAGATAAAAATAAAACAACATATTAAGTTACAACAGCTAACCAGAAACATACATTTCGCTTTGTTGACTTACTAAAGCACAAACCTAATGACAAAATTTACTGTTTAGAAAGTATTAATTAATTATCCATCCATCCATCTTTTATACCCGCTTATTCCCTAATTTGGGGTCACAGGGATCTGCTGGAGTCTATCCCAGCCGTCTCTGAAAGGGTGAAAGGCAGGAGGGGGACACCCTGTACAGGTCACCAGTCCATCACAGGGCCACACACACACTTATCACTCACTCCTATGGGTAATTTAGAATCACTAATCAATCTAACATACATGTTTTTGGACTGTAGGAGGAAACCGGAGAACCCGGAGGAAACCCACACAAGCACGGGGAAAAAATACAAACTCCACACAGAAGGACCCCTGCAGGGCAATCGAACGCGGGACCTGCTTGCTGTGAGGCAACCACTAAGCCACTGTACTACCCTGATTAATTATCTATAAAATAAAATTGACTGTATACTGTAGAGTCAAATATTACTTATTACCTTCAATATAATTAATTAAATTTATTAATTAAATTAAGAATTCAGTTAGAATTAATCGAATGAGCTCCTTAAAAATTAGCAATTTAACAAATTTACTCATTTAATGAATGATATTTTAAGGAATTGTTTGGATTGATTTAGTATTTAGTATGACAATGTAGTATTAATATTATTTTTAATGAGTGGATTAATTAAAAGGTAAAATCCCCCTTAAACAGAGAGACTTACATTTATCGTTTTTACACCTAAGCAATTGGGGGTTAAGGGCCTTGCTCAGGGGTCCAGCAGTGGCAATTTGGTGGTGTTGGAACCCAGAACCCAGAATCAGTCCAACACTTTAACCGCTAGGCCACCACTTCATAAGGGTTTGAACAGACACAGATGTTAAAGATGGATTATCTGCTTTATAGCCAACAGTCACAATCCAGTCTGTTTGTATTTTCAGACATGTGAATGTTCAGTAGCTTTTTTTAACAACCTTTTTTTTTAACTCCACAATTACCTTCTACGGCAGAGGTCACCAAACTCAGTCCTAAAGGGCTGGTGTACTCCAACCCTAATCAAACACACCTGAACTGGCTAATCAAGGTCTTTAAGGTATACGTAAAACTTACAGACATGTGTGTTAAGCCAAGTTGGGGCGAAACGCTGCAGGACACCGACCCTCCAGGACCGTCTGTGGTGACCCCTGTTCTAAGTCATATAAATTCATCTAAAGTCTGTAATACAAAGTTTCTACAAATTGTTTAAAATGTGTTTGTGTTCTGACACTAGCAATATTTAAAAACCCAAGAAATTAATGATGTGTAATAATAAAGAATAAACTCATTGGTAACCGCATTAGACCCCATGTGCAGAGTGAGTTGGGCTGCTATTTGGCTCTGGGCTTCCTGGGGTCAATTCTGTCTGGTAGATGTTTTTTTATATTATCAAAAATATTTAAAAAATGGCCAAAAATGTATTAGAAATGCAGAAAATATATGCACGTTAATATATTTTGCAGGTAAGTTCTTTGTCCGTTTTTGTATATTTAATAAAAAAAATTGAAAATATATATATAGATTTTTTATCGTTTAGGTTTTGACCTACATTCAGAGTAGAAATCCATGTCCTGGTCGCTGGTGTTGGAGAGGAGCGCCTGTGAGCCAATGCTGTTTAAATCTACTTTGTCGATGTCGTTGACCATAGCCGTAACAACGTTCTGGTCGAAAAGAGCTGGTCTTGCAATCTACAGAATTTAAAACAAACACTACTGTTTAAAAAAAACGATGAATCGCTGCCATCTGTGTAGGATAATCACTGGGAATTACTGACCTGCGCAAGGTGTAAAAAGGACGTCTGGCGCTTTAAAGAGGAAACGAAGCGCCGCGCTACTGGCAGCTTCTTTTCTGACAGGATTTTTGGCAGATTTTCCAAAGACGAAACCATCCAGGGTTCCCAGAGTTTGGCAAAGTTTCGAATATCTGCTAAAAGACTAGACCAAAAAGTAGGGAGTGTTACTTCGGATTGTTTGAACACATTGTGGACATGAGGTCAATTGTCACTGACTGAAAAACTAACTAGAGACAAATTGTTAAGCGTTGATGGCTGCTGGCTATTACACAACGTTCTTCTGATAATGATACACAACCACATGATAAACAAACCTTTCTGGCATGTCCTGCATTGTAGCGGGAATGAGAACATCAGTCAGGACCTGAGGAACACAAGAAGTTTGAGATGAAGTCCTGATCTCCAGACCAGCATTATGGTAAAGAAAGTGAGAGCCATAACGTGACAGTGAGGTAAGACACAAATACATATTTTAAATCAGTTTCATTATATTTATCCTCCCAAGACCCCAGGAAAAAAGTCATAAATGTTATTTTTGTTCCTACTGCTTTCAGGTTAAAAACATTTTACAGTTGAAAGTTTTAACGTTCCACTGTAGTTAATCACATGACATTTCTTGTCCTTTCCATAAAATGTGCTTGGCTCTGTCCGAAAGTTTCAAACAATATAGTGTAGGGTAAGTGGTAGCACAGTGGTTATGGTGTTGGACCACTAATTGGAGGATCAGGGTTCGATTCCCAGCACCACCAAACTGCCACCGCTTATAACTTGTAACTAAGTAGTATGCAATTTTGGATGGAGCCGTTGTTCTTATGGCGGCCATATCGGATGCAGTCAAAGAACTAGTTTCTAGCATCCAAGCCAATCAAATGACATATCAATAAAAAACCCATGATGTCGTCTTTAACATAAGCAAAAGATGATAGAGTAGCTTGAAAAATTGTACTACATGCTAAAGTAGAATTTGATTGTGGATGGAGCTGTTGTTCTTATGGTGGCCATTTTGGATGCAGTGTAAGAACTAGTTCCCAACATCCCAGCCAATCAAATGACAAATCCCTAGAAAACCAGCATGTTGTCTATAGCATACAGCAGAAATTGATACAGTAGCTTGAAAAATGTAGTATATACTTAAAAAGTATGCGATTTTGAATGGAGCTGTCGTTCTGATGGCAGCCATTTTGGATGCAGTGTAAGAACTAATTTCCATAAGTTTCCAAACGTTTAAAACATACAGCAGAAATTCATAGAGTAGTAAAAAAAAAATGGGGCAGTGGTGGCTCAAATGGTTAAGGTGCTGAGTTGCTGATCTGAAGACCAGAAACACTTGGGTTCAAGCCCCACCACCGGCAAGCCAACCACTGTTGGGTCCTTGAGCAAGACCCTTAACCCTTCCTGCTCCAGGGGCGCTGCATCATAGCTGACCCTGCGCTCTGACCCCAACCTACTAAGATATGCGAAAAATGCATTTCATTGGCTCTGTACACGTACCTTGCGCAATGACAATGAAGTTGAATAATATAATAATAATATAAAAATGTAAAATGTTTAAGGGACTAGAGGGGACGGTGGCAAAGAAAAACTTCCTGAGAAATCATAAGGCCAAAAGAAACCCATTCTTATCTGGATCAGACAGTGAGATTTTAAATAATTACACAAACACACCTTGTATAGTATGGAGTCACACACACAAAAGATATCTCCGATGACTGGATTCTCCAGCAGAGGTAAGAGATGGTCAGGCATGCCCTGCCAGAAGTGCAGCAAGAAGTTCTGGATCTAAAATACACAAACTAATAAATCACTCGCTAGTTTTAAAAATAATCAATGCGCCACACTGGGCTGATGACGGGATTAACGCCTTTTCCTGATGTTTTATTCCCCGACCTGGTTAAATCCTACCTCTTCAAAGTTGACGCTGATGGCGTTGTCGAGAATACACTGACAGTGAGTTTTGTACATCATGATCAGGGTGTCAACCTGAAGGAGAAATTTGTCAGGGAAGAAAGTTAGAAAGTGAAAAAGAGACACAGAAAAAATTGATTCTGTTTAGCTAAAAATCTTATAAAAGTTATGTTATTTATTGTTATTTTTTTGTAAGATATATTTTTTTGCCCTTGCCTAACAGCACCAGCAACAGCAACAGCCATTTATTTATTAAAAATAAATCAATTAATAAAAGAGTAAAGACTGAAGCTGTATGATTAAAATAAATACTTTCACAAATAAACATGCTGGTATTTTTAGTTTAATGTACAAAATACATAATAAATGCAATATTATTAGCATGAGAACTGCATGTACCGTAACTATATTTTCCCAGAAGCCAAAAATTGATTTTCCTTTTTGTTTTATTTGTAAAATAAGAAAGTCTTTATATGTCACATAAACAGTTCATTACTGTAGAAATATGTTTATCTTTCCCAGTTTAGGAGGTTGGGGTCAAAGCGACGGCTTAGCTATTATATGTCACTCCCGGAGCAGGGACGGTTAAGGGCCTTGCTTAAGCAACAATCCAGAAACCTGAACTTAACCAGTTGAGCTTTTCAGTTCTCTGAACTACTCCAAGTGCTTATGAACACAAAATTAAAGATGTTATTATCATCTATTTAAATTCAACAGAGGGAAAACAAACGTCAAAGTCATCTGACTCCTTTAAATCAGACTTCATTGTAAGAAGGCTAAGAAGTCTAGAGACTTCTATACACTTTACATATACATTTTATATATTATATATATATATATATATATATATATATATATATATATATACAGATATACAGAGAGAGAGAGAGAGAGAGAGAGATATCTATCCATCCATCCATTAATTCATCCATCTATCTATCTATCTATCTATCTATCTATCTATCTATCTATCTATCTATCTATCTATCTATCTATCTTTATCATTTATCCATCATCCATCCATCCATCCATCCATCTATCTATCTATCTACACATCAACTATTTTCAGATTTTAGTTAATTTCTGGTTTTAGCCCCCCAAACTTATAAAATATTACCATTCTGTCTGAAAATGGTGTGTTATAATTTCAGTCATTAGCCATATTAATTGTTTGAAAAATAATAATCCTTCATTTAACATTTTAAAAAACCTATTTGTTTTAATATTAACTACTATAATATAATATAAGATATAATGTCTTCTTAACCAAGCCCAAGCAAGAATATTAGCACAACAATATTTTTGCTATTTCCAATCATTCAATTAGTTAAATCCCCTTGACCCCCATCTACCAAAAAAAAAAAAAAAACGCCCACCTGGGATATCTGTCTGCCCACCCTTCTATTGGTTGACCAGAACCGGCCTGTGTATTTGAGTGTGTGATACACATTAAACAAACCTTTTCCCTCGAAATGGACTCGTGTAGCAGTAAATGTTGTGCACTTGGGAATTCTGGGAGCAACGTTCCTGTTTTAGAACTGAGGGAATATTTTCGTGTGAAACCTCCCTGCGAATACAAACAGGAGACACGGGGAGATCGAGAGAACGTTCAGTAAATGTTGGATTCAGTAGCAGTTTACTCAAGTTTTCAGTACTCAAGTTTACTAACAAAAAACTTAAAATGGCTTGAGTTTACATTGCTTAGTGTGTCAGATCACATAATAATCGAAATAAATAATAAACGATATTTAAAAATAAAAGGACATAAAATCACAACCTCATTTTTCAGCTTGCTGCCGGAAAACCTGTGATGACGGGATTGAAAAAAAAAAAATTTAAGATCACTCACAATCAATATAAAACGATAGAAAAATAATTTACAAAGAAATGCTGCTTCGGTGCAATTCATTTTTTTAATATAGTCAAAATCTATTTTTTTGTATAAATAATAACAAATATCTTCATTTATTTATTCTATTAGACTTATTATTGTTATTATTATTATTGAAATGTATCGCTTATTGATTAATTCATTTATCTGTACAAATACTATTTCTTTCTTTTTTTACTTTCTTTGTTTTCTTTCATTCTTGCGTATTTTTTTCTTCCTTTCTTCCTTTCTTTTTCTTTTTTCTTTCTATTTTTTCTTTCCTTCTTTTTTTCTCTTTTTTCTTCCTTCTTCCTTCCTCCTTCCTTCCTTCCTTCCTTCCTTTCTTTCTTCCTTTTTTTTTTTTTTTTTCCTTCTCTTTTTCTTTCTTTATTTCATTTCTCTTCTCTTCTCTGCCTTTCCTTTCCTTTCCTTTCCTTTTTTTTCGTCTTTTCTTTACTTTTCTCTTCTCTCCTCTTATTTTCCTGTCCTTTCTTTTTTTCTTTTCATTCTCTTCTTTTTTCTTCCTTTTAATATTTTTTCTGCTGATAAAAACAGGCCTGGAATTTTCAAAAGGTGATCATAAAACACCTTTTCTGACTTTCCAGCCAGTTTTTCTGTTGCTTTTATCCTGTTATAAAGGCTGGACATGCATTTAAAAATTTCAATAAAATTCTAAAAGAGAGGACAATTTTTAAACTCTATAATAATATTTAAGGGGGGGTACTAAAACATTTGCACTCAGCTTGTATGACATCACCTTTTTCCCTAATGTATGAACATGAATTTACCTTAATATAAAATCTCAGAGGTTTACCTGGTCAGACCTTTTCCTGAGTACACTGAATGATAATAAGCACTGCTCTCCTTAATCCCAATGCCATAATAATGATATCTAAAAAAACAGATAATATAATATATAATCTATAAATATAAACTCTATAACACTTAAACATGCTGTATTACACGCATAAATCCAGTAGTTATTGTGCATCTTACTTCGAATGGCCTCTGGTGCCGAGCCTCCGGGTGGTTAGGAGAGGAAACTTCTGCCGTATAGTCTACAGTCAGACCCAAAACATACCGATATGACGCACACTTCTAATTCAATTCCAAATTTTATTTTTTAAACAAAGCAATTCGTTCTTTTAATATGGTTAAAATGTCTATTTTATATTTAATAACAAATATCTTCATTTATTTATTCTATTAGACTTATTATTGGATTTATTGCTTATTGATCCATTAATTTATCTGTAATCAAATACTATTTCTTTCTTTTTTTTACTTTATTTCTTATGTTCTTTTCTTTTTCTTTTTTCTTTCTTTCTTTCTTTCTTCTGTTCTTTTTTCTTTCTTTCTTTTCTTCTTTCTTTCTTTCTTCCTTCCTTTCTTTTCTTTTCTTTTTCCTTCTCTTTCTTTTTCTTTCTTTCTTTCTTTCTTTTTCTTTTCAATATTTTTTCTGCTTATAAAACAGGCCTGGAATTTTAAAAGGTGATCATAAAACACCTTTTCTGATTTTCCAACCGAACTTTCTGTTGATTTTGTCTTATATAAAAGTCTAGTACAATTTTTGAACTCTATAATAATATTTAAGGGGGTTACTAACATTTGCACTCAGCTGTATGACAACAGGTTTTTTTCTCTAATGCATAAACATGAATTTACCTTAACAGAAAAAGATAAGAAACATTATGATTGGAAAAAACAGAATTATAGTAAAATAGAGATTAAAAATGTAAATAAAATGATAGTTAAAAAAATATAAACAACTGTAGCAACAATAGAAAAGATATCAGCAGAAGTGCAAATAAATTCATGAATAAATTATGAATAAAATGCAGATGTGCAGTGTAATATTGTGCAAACTGATGAGGTGGCGGTTTACCTTGCCGAAAGTGGCGGCACAAGCAGGATCTAATTTCTCCCTGCGACAGAAGTCTAGGTAATGTGCATAAAGGATGCATCGAGGCAAGCAGACCCCTTCACAAACGATGTAATTTTCCTCCAGCCTAAAGTGACAAGAACATGTTAGCAGAAATCTGCAGAAACAACCTCAAGGATGACTACAGGTAAAAAACAGGATGAAACTGGTGATACCATTGAAGTGTTAACTGAGTTTGTTTCTTCTTGTCCTTGATGAGTTCACTGATGCTCTTCTTGGACACCGATTGCTTTAAAGTAAAATTCTTCGAATATTCCAGATGGTCCAAGTCGTCTTCAGACGAGATGGTCCCGTTGCTTTCGTCAGCCTCTGTTAAACAATCGACAAAGACATTTCAGCCAAGTGGAACCGTGAGCGGTTGACCGAAGGTTTTAGTGCGGCAGTTCGGTTGATTACATTTTATAGGAGGGCAAAGACAGCATTGATGATTTGTAACACAAAGAAAATGAAATCATTAATAGCAAAAGTTTATATTAAGTATATCTAAAGTTTATGTTTATAATTTTTTTTTAAGTAGTAGGAGAAAAAAAAGGATGAACAACAATAAATAGAGGTAGAAGAACAAGATTATCAATGAGAAATAAAAAAGAACAATTGGAAGAAAAAATGAACTGAAGGCAAGGAAGATGGTGAGGATTATGGATAAAACAAAAAGAAAATTTGTGTGTGTGGGGGGGGGGAATAACTACGATAAATATAAAATAAGCAAGCAAAAAGTGGACATTTTTTAAAAAGAAAAGAAAAAAATTATACACAGAAGCCAAATAATAAATGAGCGAATCAACAATTAAAACTTTTGTGGTTGTTTTGCATTTTAAGGGTTTTTTTAATAAATCATTGAATTATATATAAGTGCAAAGTGGATTTTGTTTGGTTAGTTATTAAACAGTCTGCAGGAAGCAGGTCAAATAATTAAAAAAAAACAATAACTTGTGGATAAGAAACATTTTAGATATAAATTAAACATTACATATAATAATAAAATAAAGTAAAATGAAACGAACAAGAAAACGAGGAAAATGTCTAAATTTCATTCACAATTCAATAAAACGATGACTGTTGAAAAAAACTGTTGCAAAACACTCTTCGATGTGTTTATTATAGTAAAACAGCTTAGAAGTATTTATAAAATTAGAACTTTTCTATGTCATTTCCTTTCATTAGCACTGATTTGACCTCTAAAGTCTTCAGGTATTGATCAATATCAAACTCTGCCTAATGTGACGCACCTGATTTAATCCCTGAATCCTCCTCCTCTTCATCAAACTTGTCTTTAAAGTACATGTTGTTTCTGGGGTCTCGATGGTCGCTGGTGACGGCGATGGTGTGGTGAAGATCATAGGCAGAGTATGTCCTTTTCGACGGCGGTGGCTGTAGCTGACGAAACGTCTTATTCGTCTTCACGGCACACTCGCTGTTTCTTTTCATTGGTGGGTGATCAAGACACGCAAGCGTTAACACATACAAAAAAAACACATATGAGATCTGATTCGAGTCTAATCCAGGGTCGACTTTCCCACAAAGCAGGGATCTGGGCCCGAATCACCTTTTCCCCCTGCCAATCCGTTAATCCACTGAAACAGGTAACACCTTCCGGTCCTAATTAAAAGCTGTGCTGTGACTGAAATGGTACGTCACTGAAGCGAGTGCCTTGAGGGCATTTATCTTATTTACAGAAGACTGGCGGTAGACCAGGAGTATCAATGATTAACCCGAGAGGCCATCATCTCCTTAAAACCTGCTGGTGTTGCCTTTCAGCTGGACGACACCTTCCTCCATCCACAGCTGTCACTCCTCATTTTCAGGCCTGATTTAATTAATCCACATCCACATGTAAATAACATATGGACAGACAAGCTACGGTGAGAATATATGTATATTCTCACCGTAGCTTGTCTGTCCATATGTTATTGACATATGGATTTCTATATTATATATATATATATATATATACTATAAAAAATATTACGGTTACATAACACTGTATAGAGAAAACTGTATATGTTAGTATTAAAACCTATATAACAGTAATACTACGACGAAGAAGACATTAAGCTTTTACATATTCATTCATTTATCTTCTATACCCGCTTTTTCCTTAATTCAGGGTCACGGGGATCTGCTGGAGTCTATCCCAGCCGTCTCTGAAGGGTGAAAGGCAGGAGGGGGACACCCTGGACAGGTCACCAGTCCATCACAGGGCCACACACACACTCTCACAATCACTCCTATGGGCAATTTAGAATCACTAATCAATCTAACATACATGTTTTTGGACTGTGGGAGGAAACCGGAGAACCTGGAGTAAAACAAACCACACAAGCACGGGGGGAAAAAACATGCACAGAAAACTCCACACAGAAAGACCCCTGCCTGGGAATCGAACCCGGGACCTTCTTGCTGTAAGAAAACAGTGCTAACCACAAAGCCAAAGTGCTGCCCAAGCAACTTATGTTTGTCACAGGAAGGTATAGATTTGTCTCAATTTTTTGCTGCATAATAAGTTTTAAAAATTATCATTTTAATTAGTTTAAAACTGTGTTTTTTTCCACTTACCGAAATACTAAGCTTTATAATTGGGTCAGTTTTATGTATTTGGTAGCTTTAGATTCAACTTTATTGTCATTGTGCAAGGTACATGTACAGAGCCAATGAAATGCAGTTAGCATCTAACCAGAAGTGCATAAGTGGCTATTTACAATAAATATCAGTGTAATAAATAGGGTATGGGGATGATAATTACAGAGGTGGGGGTAAATAATGTACAGAGGCATATGGATAGAGTATGGAGGTGCAACAATAGCTAGTTATAGATTGTACAAAGATGCATAATGATAGGTAGTGCAAAGTACTGTATAGATTGATATAGATAGATATAGTATAGATTGTATAGATTGTGCAAGATGCATAATGATAAGGTAGTGCAAAGTACAGAAGTGGCAGTGCAGTAGTAATTAATACTGTATATCAGCTGTTCAGTGCAGATACAGCCACAGGAAAGAAGCTGTTTCTCAGTCTGTTTGTGCGGCTCTGAGGCATCAGTAGCGTCTGCCTGATGGGAGGAGAGTGAACAGTCCGTGGTTGGGGTGAGAGGGATCTTTGATTATGCCTCTCGCCCTTTGCAGACAGCGTTTTTTGTGTATATTGTCCAGGGTGGGTAGCTGAGTGCCGATGATTCGTTGGGCGGTTTTCACCACCCTCTGAAGGGCTGCGGTCTGAAGCAGTGCAGCTGCTGTACCATACTGAGATGCAGTTTGTGAGGATGCTCTTGATGGTACTGCAGTAAAAGTTCTCCAGTATCCTGTTGCTGAGATGGGAACTTTTTTTAAGTCTCCTCAGAAAATATAGGCGCTGTTGTGCCTTTTTGACCAGGAAAGAAGAGTTCAGAGACCAGGTGAGATTCCTCAGAGATGTGGATTCCTAGGAACTTGAAGCTAGGTACACACGCTCAACAGCCGCTCCGTACTTTATAGTCAAATCCCACATCTCAAGAAATGACCAAAAGCACCTCTGAAAACAACTCTCTATGAGACCAATAACAGACATAAAACAAAGTCTTACCAGATTTTTCATCAGAGCGATATCCTAAAGGTGGAAAAAGGGGTATTTAATTCAGATTATTGTTAAAACTGGCTCTTTTTTTAGTGCCATACTCATGGAAGAAGCAGAAACATGGATTTGGTGGTTAGCTAGAGTGAGCCAGCCGGAGAACGAGGAGAACGTGGTGTGGGGTAACACAATTCATTGAAGAGTGAAGGACAAACACAAACGAACATAAGGCAATATGCTGGTATACCAAGGTATAAACACAGGTATGTAAATGAGACTTTTTTGTGAGGGCTGTAAAAAAAAATGACCAGGTTTCAGACTGACCTAAACTGAACAGCAGGACTTTCTATCCAGTTTGGGTGAGTCTGTGCCCAGAGTTCCCTCAGATTCTTGGTGTTAACAGGCAGAAAGCGAAACCTGATGTGGTCTTTTGCTTGTTTGGTGTGTTTGGATGTAGTGTGCATCCTGAGATGCTGTTCAGCTCACTACGATTAGATCGAATGCTCGTTTGAGTCACTATATTCTTTAATGAAGCTCAAACTAATTATTTACCTCAGATTTTTTATATAAACAAGGAAGTTGCATATACAGAACCCACAATAAAGCTGTTGTCAGTTGGTCATTTTTATCACCTATTAGGATGAATTTCTTTAGCGTCAAATTTCAAGCATTTTATTCGATTTTAAAACTTATCTGCATAAATGCAGCACACGTTCGGACGGGACTAGTTTTCCAAACACTGTTTGAGTTACATTTATTATCAACCGACTCATGTGATTTCATGTAATGTGATTTTCGTCGTGTTTATTACTGAGATCAGAGAAGATCATGTGATAAGGATAATTGCGCATTTTTAAGTATGATAGTAACAAAAAATTAAGAGCAAACAAATAAGACCAAAAAGTTCTATTATATATATATATATATATATATATATATATATATATATATATATATATATATATAAAAAATAATTGCGTATTATTGCACAGAAAAAGTACAGGTTTAGGTAGTAACAGTGGTATTGTAGTGGTATTGCAGTGCATATATTATTTCTTTTTATTGAACAACGGGGAGAGCGTTTAAGTGTTCATGAGGTAGATTGCCTGGGGGAAAGAACTTTTTTTGTGCCTAGCTGTCCTGGTGCTTGGTGCTCTGTAGCGTCGGCCAGATGGCAAGAGTTAAAAAAAAAAAACATGGCTGGGATGTGAGAGATCCAGAGTAGTTTTCCCAGCCCTTTTCTCACCAGTTCTTGGAGAATGGGCAAGGAAGCAGCAATAATCCTTTTAGCCGTAAGAACCGTCCTCTGTAGTCTTCCGATATCTGATTTTGTAGCTGAGACAATTAGGCAGATGACCGTGGTGCCATCTGCAAACTTCAGGAGCTTGACAGAGGGGTCTTTAGAGGTGCATTCCTTTCACTAGTTTAAAGGGAAGAAGAGCAGAGGAGAAAGGACACATCCCTGAGGGGCACCATGGCTGATAGGACGGCTGTTTGACATGAATTTTCCCAGCCTCACTAGCTGTTCCCTGTTTGTCCGGAAGCCGTCAAAAATTTTAATTATATAAAAACTGTAATAAAAAATAAGCATCCATTTAACATAATTATTATAACACACTGAAATAAATACGTCTTTAATTATATTCAATTTTAATTCAGTTTTATTTGTTTTGCAATTTTAACAATAGACATTGTCTCAAAACAGCTTTACATAGACTGCATTAATGGTGAAAAGTGGAAGTTTGTCCCTAATGAACAATTCAGTGGCGACTGTGGTAAGGATAAACTTCTTGAGATGAAGTAGGAAGAAACCTTGAGAGGAACCAGACTCTAGAGGGAACCGATCCTCATCTGGGTGACGCCGCATGTTGTTGTTAATTACAGCCTATTGTAATAATCAAATGTGATTTGGTGGAGCAAAAGTGAGTCCCAGTCCATCCTTGAAGCTCCTCGAAATCGAGGAAAGGGGCAGGAACCTGGTCACTGAATGGCTCAGGATCCTCGCAAGGTTGGCATCTTCTCCCTGAAGGTCTACCAGCGCTGGCACAATCTCTGGATACCTCCAAAAATGGAAACAGGTGGAGAGAAATTATCGTAGCTGCTGTTCATAATACTAGCAGGCACTAGCAGATAATATTATGGGATATGTTATGTGTTTGCCTGGCTAAAGAGATATGTCTTTAATCTATGTTTAAACCTGAAGACTGTCTGAACCCAGAATATTATATATGTGAATATTTTTTTTTACAGCACAGTGAAATTAGTTTCTTCGCATATCACCGTCTTAGTAAGTTGGGGGTCAGAGCGCAGGGTCAGCTATAATACAGCGCCCCTGCAGCGGGAAGGGTAAAGGGTCTTGCTCAAGGACCCAACAGTGCCTGGCTGGCAGAGGTGGGGTTTAAACGCAGGTCTTTTTGGTCTGAAGATCAACAACTCAGGCTGGAGGTGGTGGGGCTTGAACCCAGGTCTTCCTGGGTAATGTAATTGAGTGGGGAAAATGAAAGTAATCTCGCCTGACACTGATATTACAATAGTCATTTCTATCAGTTTACGTGATGAACAGTTTATTTCTTGCTGATTTAATTTTTATTAATTTTTCTCAGTCTACCAAACGCATCTATATCCAGTATAGGTGCGTAGAAAGCAGAAAGAAAACCTGAATACCGGTGCGCTGGTGAGAGATTGTACGGTATCTCACGTTGACCAAAAGACACACAAACACACAAAAAAAGCGTTAAAAAAAATGTTCAGCATCAGAGACGGGATTAAATTTCTCCGAGGACCAATTTATCAATTTAGTGTGTTTAATCAAGAGCAGATAGTTAAAAATTAAATAAATTATTATTCTTTATTGTTAATTTGAAAACAACGCGCAACAGCAGCGTGTCGTCTTGCAGTATTGAAATTTTTTGCAATAAACCTTCCTGAGCATCGTTTTAAGACGAAATATTTTCATATTAACTAATTAATAGTCATTTTTAAATAAAATAAGATATAATGCTAAGTAGGATATAGATGTATTTGTTTATTTTGTACACATATTTAACAGTTTTGAATGGGGAACTTGAACGCAGCATCAATCAGCGCGGCAGCCATTTCTGGGTCAAAACCACTCAACTGAGACGGAGGATAAAAATCACCATGTGGTTAAAGTCATGGCTTTTTTGAGGTAAAATAAATAAATAAATACTTTTCGGTGCGAATAGTTAAAGATAAACCCTTTTGTCAGAATTGTTTTAGGGAAAAATCAAGACAAATTAGCTAAAAAGCTGCATTTTTACATAATTTGGCTAACAAGCTAAGTCTCTACTTTGTGACCAACGACTCACTTTTTTACATTAGCATATTTTTTATTTATATCGATTTTATTGTTATTAATTAATATAATAGTTTTTATTAAGTTTCCGAAATATTTACAGAAGAAATATTTACTTTTTTTTTATAAGTAATGAAACTGTAGATAAATATCAAAATAGCTGTTTGTCTCATCTGTCATATTTTAATATTTTATATATCTCTAAACAAGTAAAGCTTATTTATCTGTAGCCTCATAACAGGAAAATAATCGAATAATTTAGCGTTATAAGGGGAAATAAATACATTTAAAGTCACTCCGGCTCTTAAAGGAACAATTATGTGGCCCTTCACTGAAAAAAACATATGGAAACTTCTGGCTTAGAAAATCTTTGGATTATGTAATATTCGTCTGAATTTTTTTGACATGCCAAAAAATAAATAAGAACTTAAAAAAACTGTCATTGAAAAAAATGTGTTTTCACATCTGGAGCAATGGTTTTAAGAGGTGTTTTAATGTCAGAACCACCATACAAGTAGTGATGGACAATTTGATTCTTTCAAGAGATTCGTTCATTTCCATATTCGTTCACCAAAATGATTCGTTCACCAAAATGATTTGTTCACCAAAATGATTCGTTCACCAGAATGATTCATTCACCAAAATGATTAGTTTACCAAAATGATTCGTTCACCAAATGATTCATTCACCAAAATGATTAGTTTAACAAAATGATTGGTTTATTTCCAGATTTGTTTACCAAAATAAGTCATTCACCAAAATGATTTATTCACCAAAATGATTTGTTCACCAAAATGATTCATTCACCAAAATGATTTGTTCACCGAAATGATTCCTTCACCATAATGATTCGTTCACCAAAACCATTCGTTAACCAAAATGATTTGTTTAAGTAACCATTTCTTCAAATTACATATACACGCCAGCAGGGGGCGAAAAAGAGTGTCTTCTGTGTTACGTCTAAAGTCAACGAACATACTCATACATATTACTATTTACTTCTTACAAAAAATTTTTATTTAGCTTTATTAAAATGCGGGACTAATCTACTTATTAAATAAATAAAATAATGTTTAGATGACAAAAAAAAACATAATTGTTTGGTCAGAAACTTTCATAAATCGTAAAAATTTTTTATAAAAATGTTCTGTATGTTATATAATATATATATATATATATAATATATATATATAAAACAGGGTATGTGTAAGACTGTCACAATTATGCAATAATATGAAAATAATAAAATAAAATGAAATAATCGTATAAACGTAATTATTTGTCCTAACTTTGATCGGTGAATCTAACAGCAATAATTGCACACATTTATTAGCCACAGTCGAGCGTTAATGAGGCACAAGTTGGAGCGATTATAAAATGCTTTGACTTTCTTTTTTGGAATTCTTAATTATTTACAAACTAATAATTGTTAAAGCCTTAAAACGAACTATTAAATTTTAAAACCCCCAAACAGGCAATAAATCTCCATAGTCGCAATTATTTCTTTGACAATTAATCGTCACCCAAATTTGATAATCGTGACAGCCCTAGGTATGTGCGCAGTACCACAGGTCCTGCTGCGCTTTACATCCGCTTCCTGCTGATTTCTGAACGAGACTGGCTCACGTGCTACGTGACAACCTACCCAGTCCCAGTACACATTCATTCACTTTGTTCAATATTAAGATTCAGTCTCCCGTTCAGACTCAGAATAGCGACTCGGTCCGTGATCGACGTATTCGTTTGCTACATCCAACAAATCACATGCTCCGTCACTGAGTTGCGAATGCGCAGTCTTATACGCAATTCTTCAAACAACCACAAGATGGCAATAAATATTGATGGATCTAAATTTACAAAAGCGCTAATTTATTTATTAAGAATAAATATTCAACTTCATTGTGTAAGGTACGTGTACAGAGCCAATGAAATGCATTTTTTGCATATCCCATCTTAGTAGGTTGGGGGTCAGAGCGCAGGGTCAGCTATGATGCAGCACCCCTGGAGCAGGAAGGGTTAAGGGTCTTGCTCAAGAACCTAACGGTGGTTGCCTTGCTGGTGGTGGGGCTTGAACCCAGGTGTTTCTGGTCTTCAGATCAGCATTTGAGCCACCACTGCCCTTATTCATTAAGAATAAGTAATCTGTGTTCTATTAGAGAGATAAACTCATTGACAGCTGCGGTTCGTCTGGATTCTTGTAGGCATTTGGTTTTCCGAATGAAGCTTTAGCTGATCAGATGGACAGGAAACAAACTGATGGGTAAGAGACTTTTTCTGTTTTTGCCATTTTTCCAGTTTTTAAGGTTTTGTAAACTGAGACTAATGTTGTAAAGCTCTTTCTTCATTTGTACTCTTTACATATAAAGTATGATAAAAATGATCAAAGGAATTGACTATTAGTCTATAGAATATATTTTATTCTATATATTGTAAAATAATGTCAGTTTCCTTGTTATTTATAAGTTTTTTAAAAACAACACTACTGTCCTGGCCATTGGTGAGTAAATCTAGCTTAGTTAACTTTTCTGCATTTCTAAAAAACAGTCTCTAAGGTAACCTATGTAACCTTAACCCCCTGAGGGAACAATACGCTGCGTCTTGAAGCACGTGAAATCACGGCAATAGAAAAGCGTCACGTTCTCAGCGTCATTGGCGGGGTGACGTAAGCAAGCAGGAAATACAAAGGCGAGCTTCCAGCTAAGGTCAGTTTTGACCTGAAGCTAATAGACAGGCATGCCGGTAGTATGGCCACGAGAAGCAGCCTCTCATTCCTTTGGAGTTACATACCTAACTTTAGAGATGTTTTCCTTCAGGAAGGAGATGCCCACACCAAGTTACTGTATCATTTGCGCCAGTACAAAGGATAGGCAGGTCCTGGCCTTTCGCCAGGCCGCTGATAGATGTGTGCTGCCGGGCTCCAGCCTTTAGCAGTACTCAACCTACTGGCCTTGAGTAGGAGACAGGTCTTGGTAATTGCCTGGTCTCCAGGAGGTGTGCGCTGTAGGGACCCAGCCTAGAGCATTACGTATGTTGCGGTTCTATGATCCAGGTGGTAGAAGCGAACAAAAATGCCAGGAGGACCAGGCTGCATCACAGATGTCAGCTTTTGTGTGTCGCCAAGAATGGGTCCCTGCATACTCAAGGGGCCCAGGGGAGACCTACTCGGGGCTGGATGTCTTAAGCTGGGCCTTAATTGTGGCTCCATCTGTGACATCTTCATCTCTATCACCGTTTATTCAGCTGCTTGAGCCGAACCCCATTACCTTTGCTAGATGCTTGCCTATGTACTTCCTGGTCACTTATGTCACCCTACCTGTGACGCTTTCTTATTGGTGTGATTTTTATCACAGCTCAAGTTTCTGTAAGGTAACTAGTGTTATTAAATACATATGGAACAACGTCGTTTGGTTCTAATGAAGCTTAACACAATAATGTTTTTTTAATTTTATGGACAAAATCTTTTAAAAAAATATTTAAATATTATAATCATCAAATCTTACTGCACTAGTGATATTAGCCAGGTAAACAGGCATATGAAATAACATAGTGTAATAAAAATGTTTGTTATAAAATAGAGACAGTCTCAGTTCCCAAAGTTAAAATATCGTAGATTTATTTCCTCGAAGTACATAGGAAATATTAATAAGAAACTATTTTTGATACCTGCAGGCATCTTAATGAAAATTTTGTGAGCAAAGTTTGGCATGTAATGTTGCACTACACTAAGTAAAAATATAAAAATCATGTTTTAAAATTAATAGTCGTTTTTTTTTTTTTTTTTTTTTTTTTGGCTCAAGGGAGAATTCAAAGCTTCCCACCTCATGTGCCCTCTGGCCAGTGGACCTAAAATTAACTCACACTGACTGCAATCCTAACAATACATTAGTCCACTTTCAAGGTCGGTATTCAACCACCTGTGAGCTGGACTACAACATTCTCCAAGTGGAAATTCAGAATGTTCCCAAAACAACTGTATCTCTGGAGGTTGGTGATGCATGTTTGGTGGAAGATTTGCTTTCCAGTCAGTGGTACAGAGGAAGAGTTCAGAAAAAGTCTGAAAATTTGTTCGATGTTTTTCTTCTGGATCATGGAAATATTCTTACTGTCGGAACCCAGAATTTGTCAGCAATTCCAGAGTCCCTACTCTTGCTCCCACCGAAGATTGTCTGTGGACTCATTGCTAATGTGCTGCCATTTCAGGAACGTTGGGACCAACCATCTGAGGCTTATTTCTCTTCCTTGATAGGCAGACATATTAAAGGATATATCTGCGGCTTTTTGCCATATAAAGTTTTAATTTTGGAAGTGCCAGAAATAGCGAAAGATTTGTTAGGATTGAGCTTAGGCAGACTTGTGGATACAGACACATTTCTGTTATTGGTGGAACTGGAGCTAGGAGTGCCAATTCAACAAAGCTGCGAGTCTGTGCCAGCTTTGCTCATCGAAAAGCAAACTGCACTAGAGAATCCCTTTAAAGCTTCTAATTTATATGGCTATAAAATGATTCTTTCACTCTGTGGCTTCAAGTTGGCTGTTGGACAGACAGAGAGAGTTAGGATAGCTGCTGCCGTAAACGTTGGCCTGTTTTACTGTCAGTTTTCCTCGGATGTAAAGGACCTGAAAGAGATGTCCGAAAAATTGGCACTCGTGTGCGAATCGAAGAATGATGAGCACAGAGAAAAATCCGAAGAAAATATGGGACTACTTTGTGCAGTTAAAGGTAAAGATGAGAAGTGGCACCGAGGTTTAGTTCAGTGTCTCCCTGTTAACTCCCAAGTTCGAGTTATGTTTGTTGACTATGGGTATTGTGAATCTGTAACAGTTGAAAACATCTTTCAGTTACCTTCAGATTTCCTTCTGAGACCAGTTATGGCTTTCCCATGTTCTCTTTCCTGTTTGGAAGACAAAGACACAGTAAACCATCGACAACAACTTGGGCTTCTCAGAAATGGATTACTTGGTACAGAGCTTTTAATTACAATTAATGACTTGAACAGAGAAAAATATGTCTGTGTGGTCTCACTTGGCAACGTGGACCAATGTGCACCTTTCAAAACAGTACAGCGTCAAGGAGTCAATAAAATGACAGGCTGTGGCACTTTTAACTATGTCCACCAATTGAGTTACATAGCCAATGAGACAAATAAGATGAAAATCTTAAAGAAGGCTTCTAAAGACATAAAGGATGGCGCTGTGTTTGAGGGTTATGTTGAGCATGTTCAGAGTCCACATGATTTTTGGATGAGATCAACAAAGTTTACCGATCAGTTTGAAGCCATGATGAATAAACTGGCCGACTGGTTTAACAGATTAGAGCTTAATGAGGAAATCCTTCAAGATCCAGTGCCTGGTCAACTCTGTTGTGCCATGTATGAAAAAGACATGCATTACTACAGAGCTGTTGTGGTGGATATTCTTAAACATGGTGCTGAGGTGTTTTTTATTGACTTTGGAAACACAGAAAAGGTGCCAAGCATGTTAATAAAGAAAATACCCACTGAATTTGCTGTGGAGCCAGTATTTGCTTTTAACTGTTCCTTAGCTCATGTAGTTCCACTGGAAGATGAATGGACAGCTGCAGCAACAGACTTCTTCAGGAAAGCCACCTCAGGTAAAGCTGTCCTGGTTCAGGTCATTTACAGAAGAGGCGATGTGTTCCTTGTGGAGATGTATGAGAAAGGGTTTGGAAAAAGCAAAAGTATTGCAACACTTTTAACAAGTGCAAATATGGCAATATACTGGACATACAATGTGGTAAAACCTCTTGGCACACCTGTAGGCAAAAATAACCAAATAGAAAATACGATTGAAAGAAGGCAGTTTGCTGATAAAAGTGCGCCTCAGAAATTTTCTACCAAGGTGACAAGACAAGAGATGAAGAAATGTGCAGACAAACAGGTCCAAACTGTATGTAATAAATTAAATGAAATCGAAGTTTTCAAAATTCATACATTTAAGCCAGGAACTGTTATGCGGGTTCGGTGTTCACATATCAGTTCCCCGTCAGATTTTTGGTGCCAGAACCAAAACAACAAGGGCGACTTGGACAGTTTAATGTTAAGACTACAAAGGTTTTACCAGACAAATACATCTGTCTTGCAGCCGCAAGGTTTATGTTGTGCTGTTAAACTTCATGTGGATAATAAATGGTACAGGGGGTGCATTTTTGAGGAAGCAGATTTAACCGTTAAAGTGATTCTTGTTGACTATGGCATAGTTGTGCAAGAAAAGCTGCAGAACCTTCGAGCTCTAAATCCAGAGTTCCTTAGGCTTGAAGGACAAGCATACAGATGTAGTTTAAACAACTTGACTAACCTAGTTGGAGGAAATGTGTGGTCTGACAAAGCAAACACCCTGTTAAAGGATTTTGCTTCTAGAAAAGCTGATCTAAAATGCAGAATCTACTCCCAGATATATGAGGCTAATAAAGGGTTTTGCAATATGGTTGATTTGTACACACCTTTTCAACAAGCCTCCACACATCTCATTGAAAGAGGTGTTGCCAAAGAAATACAGCATCCAAAACGGATACTTCCGTTCGTCTATCCATGCTCTTTTGTTTATTCATCCTTCGGCATTACCGCTGGAAGTGAAGAGTTGGTGTTTCCCACTTATGTTGTCAGTCCTTGGGAAATCTATCTACAGCTGGACAGAAATACTAAAATTATTGAGCAGCTTATGGACAGAGCTATGAAGGTGAGTGAAGAGTTGGAAATTCAAAACAACAAACATGAAATGGCCCATGCTTGGCCAAGTGTTTGCTTGGCCAAATATTTTGAAGATGGGCTGTGGTACAGGTCATTTGTTTGGCCTGCAAAGTCCAGTTTACATGTAAATGTCTTCTTTGTAGATTATGGAGGCCAGGAGGTTGCCGAAAAAAATAATTTGCTATCCATCCCCATAAAGGCAGCTGATTTACTTTTGACACCCATGCAAGCATTAAGATGTAGTCTTTTAGAAATTCCTGAGGAGGAGCATCTGCCTGAAGTTAATATATGGCTCAAAAGGGCTATTCTCAACAAGGGACTACTAGCTAAATTTGCTGCAACAAACAGCAGTGGGCAATTAATTTGTGACCTGTTTGATGGTGACCTTCATATCAACAAGAAAGTGAGAGAGATTTTTGCAGTTTACAGACAAAATGGTAAATCTGTCAGCCAACCTATTAGCGGTGCTCTGAAGTATTTGCTGTCGACAGGAAATTCAGGACCAACTGGAGCCTTTATGTGGAATCTGTGGTAAAATACCATAGCAAAGTCATAAAGGTAAATGGACAATCTAATCAAAATAATTTATTCAAAGTAAAATCTCGACAAAAGTCTCACAATTCTTATGGCGTTTCTGCAAAAAATAACATTGGCAAAGATAATCACAGCCTAAAGCCCACAAATCAGAAAGAAGCAGGCGCCATTCCAAAAGTGCATCCCTGCAAATTGCCAAACGTTAGTGATCTTCCAGCCATCAAGATCACTCCAGGTTACAAATGCATAGGGTTTATCTCTCACTGTGCCTCTGTTAAAAGCTTTTTTATTCAAATGGAAAAGGATGAACAAATTATCCTTAAGATGAGAGCAGCCCTAAACAGCCGCCCTTTCACAAAAAGTTTACAGAGTGTTGCCCCAAATATAAAAGTAGGGCATCTAGTTGCTGCTAGGTATGACCAGGACTTGGCCTTATATCGAGCTGCTGTCCAAGGTGTAGCATCCAGGGGTTTTCTAACAGTTGAATTTGTCGACTATGGAAATACAGCAACTGTTGATAAGAAGAATATTTACCCATTAGCAAGCAAGTTTCTGTCTCAGGCAAGATTAAGCACTCACTGCACACTTTCAACACAATGCAATCAGGACGATGTTGAGTCTTTAATCACTTATGCAAATGACAAACCTCTGATGGTGGAATTTGTACAGAATCTTGGCTATGCATGGGAAGTAAACATTCGTAGACTGGTCCGTTGGCATGAGTCCAACAATTCTGATCCTGTTGAAGGCACCAAAGAAAACATTCCGATTTCAGACCAAAAAGAACCAAGCAAAAAGCGGTATGCAGCAGTTGATGAAGATTACGCTTCTGTCCCAAGTGTCCGTAAAATGACTAAAGCGGAAACAATCGGCATTAACAAAGACACCAAAAGGCATGGAATTAAAGTAAGTAAAGTGCTTCGAGAGAAAACCTCGGAAAAAGAGCAGTCAAAACTAGCCACAGATCTTATTCAGAAGATTAACAATGAAAAACAAGAAGTTTGTCGGACCGATTGGCCCCAAAAGCTTGAAATAGACAGCAGTGTTACAAAGAATGACATTTTACACATATCAGAACACCCTCCACCCATGGTCATCTTGCCAGAGAAGCCAATGAACAAAGATAATGAGATACAACGGCTGTTTTTTGCACCTGTAAAAAGGATCATAAATACTCAGGATTTTCAGCAGCAGTCACCACACCTTGCAAATTTTATGTTGTACTCGAGGACCTACTTTTAATCATGATTGCTGTATTAAATGTCCTTGAGGACCTACCAGAAGACTTGGATCCATTGCCAAAGTCTCATTTCATTCCCGGTAGCGGCTGCCTGGTAAAGTCTGAAGAGAGGAAAAAATGGTGTAGGGCAGAGATAATACAATGTGACTCCAAAACAGTGATCGTTGATCTTGTCGATTATGGGTATTGTGTAGATTTGGCATGCCAAGATGTCTGCAGACTTAAAGTGCTTCCTGTTGAGCTTGCTGCTATTCCAAAGATCATTTACCCATGCTTGTTGAGAGGAATCAAGCCAGCTAATGGGCTGCAGTGGTCTGACCAAGCTGCTCTGTTCTTCCAACAGTGTATCTATCAAAAAAAACTTAAGATACACTTCAGACAGTGTGTTTCAGAGGCACAGTGGGGGGTTGACGTTGTCACGTCCAACAAAAACGTTGCCAAAGAGTTGGTCGATGCTGGTCATGCTCAGTACATAGACACTGTGCTTGGAGTACGGTTTCACCGAGGACTAGGCCGTAAAAAGGAAATCAACCCCAAATCTGAATCAAAAATCGGGAAAGTGCTTCAGGAAAATTTTGAAGATGTTTCATCAAATAATGATGAAATTTCTGGAGACTGGAGTACAAAAGAAGAGCCTAAAGACCCCATAATTAAAAACTTTGCTGAACAAAGAAAACATGGCCCGCACTCTAGTTTAATCCGCTGTAAGTATGTTATTCTTTGTTATATCTTAAACCTAATGAAATATCAGTGCATCTTAGAGTTTCTATTCTCCTGAGTGCGTAAACTGCAGATTATATGACAATTATAATATAATAATATGAACTCATTGTTTATCTGTATCGGAATCGGCCAAAAGAAGGACTTTATTATCGGTCATCAAAATCGGTTGAAATGTTTCATATCGTGCATCCCTAATCTAAAGCATTTTTTTGTCTCCGAACCCTAGATACTTTACCCATGTCCTTATTTAAACATAAATAATTACAGGAAGTGAAAGTCTAGAATTGACATTTTGTGACAAGCTGTTCTTTATTGCCTAATGTACAGTAGATTTCAAACACCTTTGACCTTTGTAGTAGCTTTGAGGTTTGTTTCTGTAAATAGGTAGTCCCCAGACAACATTAAGATAACAGCGTTTGATGGCCAAGCGAGTGTGGGACATTTCTGGACCACCATTACCCCAGTACGTGTATAGTATCTTATTTTTACAGCTGAGAGTTACTTAATCAAGGGCCTAGCCGTGGTAGCGCTGTGATATTTGAATTTTAGTCCAACTAATGGAACTACCATTTTTCTTATCTGGACATGGTCGTACATGTTTTTGCTTTAGAACCTTAAAAGCATCCAGTCCACAAAGAAAACTCGGATGCCTGTTTAGTTATTACGCTTAAATATCGCAACTCTGCACCCAGCCTTGTGTAGCCAGACTTTCAGACTGACAGCAGAAGGTCTGGGAAATGTGGCCGCTTGAATGACTAAGGCCCGTCCAAGAGGATGTATGACTGACAGCTAAAGCTATGACCAAGCCACCACTGTTGGGCCCCTGAGCAAGGCCCTTAACCCCCAATTGCTCGGTTGTATAACAAGGAATATTGTAAGTCGCTCTGGATAAGAGCGTCTGCCAAATACTGCAAATGTAAATGTAAAGCAACCAATGACGTTTCATTTTGTGCCGCATCAGGTTTAGGGGCTTTTGTTAAAAAAACGTCCGCAGTTTAAGTCCTCATTGCTACAATAGAATAACTAAAGTATCAACACGAGCACACAGGTTATATTAATCCTATTAATTACATTCAAATGATTTGCCCCACAGGTGGCAGCAGACTGCAGTCCAGTGGATTCCATGTAAAACTGTAAAAGGCTGAGAAACTATTTTTAATTTATTTTTTTGTTTCTTCTGATTATTATTTACATTCACAATATTTAGGAAATGATGAAAAAAACGGTGGATTTTGTTTCCTTTTTTTGTCTTAATTGTCCATTTTAAAAACCTGGACTCGAGTCCCTAAAATTTTCTTTGTGGTTCAAAGGAAAACCAGTATTTTTTCAGTTGTGTGTTTTTATATTTGTAATTTATGACTATTGTGCAAAAGCGAAATATCGTTTCCTTCCACCGTTTCGTACGTTACTGTATGTTCAGTTTAATCGTCTTAACAAATAGTTTTCTTGATATAAGTAGACTTTATTATTGTTATTGTTATGAGCTATATAATGTATTCCTACAATAAAACGTGGGGAATTCTGTTTAACAAATGTGTTGTTTGTAATTAAGCTAAAATGACAAAAAAAAATAATCTAAACGGAATAAAAAAAAAGAAATATAAAGAAATGTTTAAAGAATATATGTAATTACTTTAGTATGTGTAGAAAAAAAGAAACCAGTAAAAAAAGATCCAGAAGAAAGAGGAAGGAAGTAAAACTGTGGAAAAGAGCATGTGTGCACAGTAGAAAAAAAAAAAAAAAAAGAATAAAGGATGGGTTAAATGAATAAATGACTGAAGAATTGAGATCGTGATTGAAGCGGCAAAAAAAAAATGTTATTGTCAGAAGTGGGATTCGAACCCACGCCTCCAGGGGAGACTGCGACCTGAACGCAGCGCCTTAGACCGCTCGGCCATCCTGACTTAATGAATGCGCTTGTGCGACTAGTTATATAAGCATAGTTAAAAAAAAACCTTTACTTTAACAAGATTTAATATAAGAGCAGACGATTCTCAAATCACGTTTCAGGATTTACAGGTGTGCTGTATTTACCTGTACACTAGATGGCGGTATGTGCCTATTAACAGGAGTACAAGTTATTTCAAATATAGAATGTAAAAATACTATATATGTATACATAAGATCTAATTTTTACAGCTGAGAACAGCTTTACTAGTCCTGCTCACTGGCCTAAATGTGGTAGCTCTGGAGTTGAACTCACACCCTTCTTTAAATTAGGTCAACAGCCTAACCACTGTTCTACCACTTTTATTGTGATCTTTCAGGTTCTGCTTTCAGACTATTCAGTGTATCCCTTTCCACAGAAACTGAAACTGATCAGGTGCTCGTTTTCTACCGAATTTAACAAACAACAAAAGTTGTTCTTATAGTTCTAATAGTTCTAAGACCAAAACATAAGAACTCATTTTGCTTTATTTTATTAACTGCCTTTTAGTTCCCTGTTATTTTATACTTTTAGGTGTAAATAAGCTCGGTTTGTGTGATGATGTTGGTAGGACAGAAGGGTGTAAATTACAATTTCACTTTCTAAATTAAAATGAATGAAAGACAAGGAAATTAAAAAAAAGGCAACAGATGTGTGAAAAAGAAAGAAAAAATATAAGACAGAGAAAAAAAGTGTCAAATAGAAAAGTAAAAGGGGAAAGAACAGAGAAAAAGAAACCATGTAAATTAAAGAAAAAGGCCCAAAAACAAAGAAGATAAGAAAGTTTAAAAGGGAAAGAAAAACATGTGAATTAAAGAAAAAAAAAGAGTCAAATAGAAAAATAAAAGAATGAAAGCAAAAAGAAAGAAAAATGTGTATTAAATAAAAAAAAGAGTCAAATAGAAAAAACAACAGAGAAGAAAGAAAAAAAGAAAGAAAAGCATGTAAATGAAAGAAAGAAATAGAAAAATAAAAGAGGGGAAAAAGGTAACTTAAAGAAAAGGGGGGGGCGAAAAAAGACGAAAATTTGCGGCGCCATAATAACAAGATGACGCAGCAGAGTCACACCACGTGACCTCACATGCCTGCTCGTCATGTGACCCTCGGTTAGCATAGACAGTTCCTGTTTCGGCTAGTAACACACACATACACAAACACACACATTTACACACACTCAGCGCTCTGTATCATGTCCCAGAGCGGGTATTAGAGAGTTTATTGTCGGGAGCAGTAAACGGGTCAGTATGAGCGCTGTGGGTTACCGGACCGCGCCGCTGCTGCTGTTAGTCTCCGCGCTGCAGTGCGCTTTAATCCGGACTCAGAGCTCGAGTGACAGCGGCTCGTGGTACCAGGATCTGTGCAGGTAACTCAATCCAGGAAGAGCTGTTAGCATGCTAGCCTGTTAGCTTGTAGCAGTGGGCTGGAGAGGAGTGACATAACGCGCGCGCACACACACAAATTCATACTTTTTATTAGTGTCAGGTTCTATAGTTACGAAATAAATATAAATTAATTGACCGAATAAATCCTTAATTTATGCACAAAATTGCTGGCGAAAGTAACTGTTAGTTTTCCTGTGCTGATCTTCTGCTCATTTCTTTATCTTTAGTTATATAAACCGACAGTCAGAAGGTCACAGCTGGTCTTCAGAAACATTTCCAGATAAAGTTCACTATTAAAACACTGAAGTGCTTCACAGGAAAAGAGGGAAGAATGAAGAGAAAGAAAAAGTGTGTGGGGGGGGGGGTCAAGGAAACCAAATACGAAAGAAAACAAGATAAAAAGAAAGGAATGGAAAAAGGAGGAGAAATAAAGTCATGTTCTTCATATAAGCGTGAAATAAAATATAGTTTAGATATTTTACTCAAAAGTAAAGGAAAAAAGAAAAGAAGCAAGAACGAAAAATAGAAAGGAAGAAAAATAGAAATGAAGGCAAACACCAAATCAGGAAACGAAAGAACAAATTAAAGAAAAAGGATAGATAGATAGATAGATGGATGGATGGATGGATGGATAGATGGATAGATAGATGGATGGAGATAGATAGATAGATGGATGGATGGATGGATAGATAGATGGATGGATGGATGGATAGATGGATGGGATAGATGGATAGATGGATAGATAGATGGATAGATGGATGATAGATGGATATGGATATGGATGGATGGATGGATAGATGGATGGATGGATAGATGGATGGATGGATGGATGGATAGATAGATAGATAGATGGATGGATAGATGGATAGATAGATGGATGGATAGATGGATAGATGGATAGATGGATAGATGGATGGATAGATAGATAGATAGATATCTGTAAAAAGATTTTTTTTAATAGAAAGAAAGAGATGCATATAAGGGCGAGATAAATAAATATTTTGTTTAAAACTAAAAGAAAAAAAATAAAAAGAAGGAGAAAAATATTCCTATGTAAGGCTGAAAGGAAATAAAGATTTTTTTTCTTTCTTTATTTTTACTCTACTACTTTTTCTTTCTTTTTCTTTTCTTTTTCTTTCTTTATTTTATTTCTTTGTTTCTTTCTTTCTTTCTTAAAAATAATTTCTCTCTCTTTCTTTGGGGGTAAATACTTTTGCACTGTTAATGTTCCATTTCTTCTATTATCTGTCTGTCTGTCTGTCTGTCTGTCTTTCTGTCTGTTCTTTTTATTGTAGTTATAAATGGGAGGCTGTGGATCGGGACAGGAATGTGAAATACACCCTGAAACTGTGTTCTTCATCTCCGGAGACGACCTGCGGCGCCGACGCTGCTGTCTGTGCCCAGAATCTCACCAGCAGCCAGAGTCAGTCAGTGGGTAAGAGACCAAATTACTCTACTTATATATACTGTCACATGACCTATGATGTCACAAGTTGCATCATGTTTAACTTAGACAATGCAAAACAAGTGTAATTGAACCACAAAGTACAGCAGTGCAGTGTGCAGTGGTGAGACAGCTATGATGTACGGTTTAGAGACAGTGGTGAGACAGCTGTGATGTATGGTTTAGAGACAGTGGTGAGACCAGCTATGATGTATGGTTTAGAGACAGTGGTGAGACCAGCTATGATGTATGGTTTAGAGACAGTGGTGAGACAGCTATGATGTATGGTTTAGAGACAGTGGTGAGACCAGCTATGATGTATGGTTTAGAGACAGTGGTGAGACAGCTGTGATGTATGGGTTAGAGAGACAGTGGTGAGACCAGCTATGATGTATGGTTTAGAGACAGTGGTGAGACCAGCTATGATGTATGGTTTAGAGACAGTGGTGAGACCAGCTATGATGTATGGTTTAGAGACAGTGGTGAGACCAGCTATGATGTATGGTTTAGAGACAGTGAGACCAGCTATGGTGAGACCAGCTATGATGTATGGTTTAGAGACAGTGGTGAGACCAGCTATGACCAGATGGTTGATGTATGGTATGGTTTAGAGACAGTGGTGAGACCAGCTATGATGTATGGTTTAGAGACAGTGGTGAGACCAGCTATGATGTATGGTTTAGAGACAGTGGTGAGACCAGCTATGATGTATGGTTTAGAGACAGTGGTGAGACCAGCTATGATGTATGGTTTAGAGACAGTGCTATGGTGAGACCAGTGGTGAGACCAGCTATGATGTATGGTTTAGAGACAGTGGTGAGACCAGCTATGATGTATGGTATTTTAGTGGTAGAGACAGTGGTGAGACCAGCTATGATGTATGGTTTAGAGACAGTGGTGAGACCAGCTATGATGATGTATGGTTTAGAGACAGTGGTGAGACCAGCTATGATGTATGGTTTAGAGACAGTGGTGAGACAGCTATGATGTATGGTTTAGAGACAGTGGTGAGACGAGACAGTGGTGAGACCAGCTATGATGTATGGTTTAGAGACAGTGGTGAGACCAGCTATGATGTATGGTTTAGAGACAGTGGTGAGACCAGCTATGATGTATGGTTTTAGAGACAGTGGTGTGAGACCAGCTATGATGTATGGTTTAGAGGTAGAGACAGTGGTGAGACCAGCTATGATGTATGGTTTAGAGACAGTGGTGAGAGACAGCTATGATGTATGGTTTAGAGACAGTGGTGAGACAGCTATGATGTATGGTTTAGAGGTGGTGGAGAGACAGTGGTAAGACAGTTCTGATGTATGGTTTAGAGACACTGGTGAGACCAGCTATGTTGTATGGATAGAGACAGTATTGTATGGTTTAGAGACAGTGGTGAGACAGCCATGATGTATGGTTTAGAGACACTGGTGAGACAGTTCTGATGTATGGTTTAGAGACACTGGTGAGACAGTTCTGATGTATGGTTTTAGAGACACTGGTAGAGGAGAGACAGTTCTGATGTATGGTTTAGAGACACTGGTGAGACAGTTTCTGATGTATGGTTTAGAGAGACACTGGTGAGACAGTTCTGATGTATGGTTTAGAGACACTGGCGAGACAGTTCTGATGTATGGTTTAGAGACACTGGCGAGACAGTTCTGATGTATGGTTTAGAGACACTGGCGAGACAGTTCTGATGTAGAGGTATGGTTTAGAGACTGATGTATGGAGACACTTCTGATGTATGGTTTAGAGACATTGGCGAGACAGCTATGATGTATGTGGTTAGAGACATTGGCGAGACAGCTATGGTGTATGGTTTAGAGACATTGGCGAGACCAGCTATGATGTATGGTTTAGAGACATTGGCGAGACCAGCTATGATGTATGATATGACGAGACGCATTATGGTTTAGAGACATTGGCGAGACCAGCTATGATGTATGGTTTAGAGACATTGGTGAGACCAGCTATGATGTATGGTTTAGAGACATTGGCGAGACCAGCTATGATGTATGGTTTAGAGACATTGGCGAGACCAGCTATGATGTATGGTTTAGAGACATTGGGCGAGACCAGCTATGATGTATGGTTTAGAGACATTGGCGAGACAGCAGCTATGATGTATGGTTTGGTTTAGAGACATTGGCGAGACAGCTATGATGTATGGTTTATGGCGGAGACTGTTATGATGTATGGTTTAGAGACATTGGCGAGACCAGCTATGATGTATGGTTTAGAGACACTGGTGAGACAGTTATGATGTATGGTTTAGAGACACTGGTGAGACAGCTATGATGTATGGTTTAGAGACACTGGTGAGACAGTTATGATGTATGGTTTAGAGACAGTGGTGAGACCAGCTATGTTTTATGGTTTAAAGACAGTGGTGAGAGCAGGAACAAGTTCATTAGGACGACGGCTCATGTTATATGTTTTGGGGAGAAAGTCAGTGAAGACAGATTGAGGTGGTTTGGACATGTAAAGATGAGGGACAGTGAATATATTGGTAGGAGGATGTTAGAAATGAAGCTACCAGGCAGAAGGTAAAGAGGAAGACCAGAGAGGAGGTATATGGATGAGACTAACGAGGACATGAAGTTAGTGTGTGTGAGTGAAGAGGATGTAGAGAATAATTTTGGGGTGCGAGCAGATGATCATACTCAGGATTCAGACGCATTACTAATCTCACATACTTGTTCTCGTCTGCTATAAAGTGCGGAATTTCAGACGCAGGCAGTGTTTTTACAGTTTGTCTTTGATCAGATTACGAACCGCACTTTATTTATCCTCAGACAGCGTCAGCTGATCTGTGAGTGAGGGGTGTGTGTGTGTGTGTGTAAATGTGTGTAAATGTAAGTGTGATTGTGCATGAAGTGGTAGCCAAGCGTTTAAGCCGTTGGACTGCTACTCAGAGGATTGAGGTTTGATTCCCAGCACCACCAAGTTACCAGTGTTGGGCCCCTGAACAAGGCCCTTAACCCCTCAATTGCTCAGTTGTATAAATGTAAGTCGCTGTAGATAAGGACGTCTGCGAAATAATGTAAGTCTGTGTGTGTGTGTGTGTGTGTGTGTGTGTGTGTGTGTGTGTGTGTGTGTGTGTGTGTGTTTTGTCTCTGCTTGCTTAGATCACTGGTTTGTTGTGAGTTTATAACAGTAAATAGGTGATAGTGATGCAGTGTGTTTGGTTGTTCTTCCTGTTTCGTAGTCTCAGTTCTTCCACTCTGTGTGTGTGTGTGTGTGTGTGTGTGTGTGTGTGTGTGTGTGTGCGCGCGCTGGACTTTAGACCTGATGATGATCTGCTCTGGTGACTTTAGCTGAAGTCTGATATATATAGTCGAGTTATAGTGTCATAATTGTTGTTAGACAGTCACGTGATTCCTACTGGGTTCATAACACTGTGTGTGTGTGTGTGTGTGTGTGTGTGTGTGTGTGTGTGTGTGTGTGTGTGTGTTTCATTACAGATGTGAGAATGTGCCAATAGCTGATATAAAATCTGATCTGATCTGTAATGTGTTGTATAAGTGTGATGTTCAGATGTGTGAAGTTTCAGCTGGAATTCCAGGCTGTGTAATGAGCTCAGTTTGCTGATTTGGTCAGTGTTTCTGAAGCAGAAGATGAGTTTCAGTCTGCAGTAAACACGTTTCACACACCGTCTGTACAGCCAGTCAGCTTTAATTCAGGCTAAAAATATACCCGACCTGCTGAAAGTCCAGGACTCAGCAGCCGATTCCCATTTCTGCAGCATCCATTCAGCCTGAACCTCTGGTTGAACCTCCTCCATTAAACTCCTCCATTGAAACCCCTCCACTGAACTCCTCCATTAAACCCCTCCATTGAACCCCTCCATTAAACCTCCTCACTGAACCCCTCCATTAAACCCCTCCATTAAACCCCTCCACTGAACCCCTCCATGAAACCCCTCCACTGAACCCCTCCATTAAACTCCTCCATTAAACTCCTCCATTAAACCCTTCCACTGAACCCCTCCATTAAACTCCTCCACTGAACCCCTACCCCTCCATTAAACCTCCCTCATTTAAACCCCTCCACTGAACTCCTCCACTGAACCTCCTCCATTAAACTCCTCCACTGAACCCCTCCTTAAACCCTCCACTGACCCCTCCATTGACCTCCTTAAACCCCTCAATTAAACCCCTCCATTCCAACCCCTCCTGAACTCCCACTGAACCCCTCCATGAACCCCCCCTAAACCCGCACCCTCCATTAAACTCCCCTCCATTAACCCCTCCATTAAACTCCTCCCTTAAACTCCCTCCATTAAACCCCTCCATTAAACCCCTCCACTGAACCCCTCCACTAAACCCTCCATTAAACTCACTCCACATTGAACCCTCCATTAAAACCCCCATAAACTCCTCCACTGAACCCTCCATTAACCCTCCATTAAACCTCCTTCCATTAAAACTCCTCCAGTTAAACCCCTCCTTAACTCCTCTTAAACTCCTCCATTAAACCCCTCCATTAAACTCCTCCACTGAACCCCTCTTAACCCTCCATTAAACCCCTCCATTAAACTCCTCCACTTAAACTCTCCTCCACTGAACCCCCCATAAACTCCATTAAACTCCGCCCCACTCTCCATTAAACCCCTCCATTAAACTTGAAACCCCTCCATTGCAACTATCCACTGAACCCTCCATTAAACTCCTCCCACGTCCTCCACTGAACCCACTGAACTCCTCCATTAAACTCCTCCACTGAAACCCCTCCAATTTAAACCCCTCCAAACTCCTAAAACCCCATTAAACTCCTCCTGAACCTCCATTAAACTCCTCCACTGAACCCCTCCATTAAACCTCCTCTCCATTAACTTACCCCTTCCCTTCCAAACCTCCTCCATTAAACTCCTCCATTAAACTCCTGAACCCCTCCATTTAAACCCCTCCATACATCCTCCACTGAACCCTCCATTAAACTCCTCCACTGAACTCCCCCTCCATTAAACCCCCTCATTAAACCCTCCTCCATTAAACCCTCCATTAAACTCCTCCACTGAAAACCACTCCTAAACCCCTCCATTAAACTCCAACTCCTCCACTGAACCCCTCCATTGAACCCATCCATTAAACCCCTCCATTAAACCCCTCCATTAAAACTCCTCCAACCCCTCCATTAAACTCCTCCACTGACACCAATCAATTTAAACTCCTCCATTCAAACCCCTCCATTCCAAACTCCTCCACAATGAACCCCTCCATTAAACCCCTCCATTAAACTCCTCCATTAAACTCCTCCACTGAACCACTCCTCCATTAAACTCCTCCACTGAACCACCCATTAAACGCCTCCACTGAACCACTCCATTAAAAACTCATTAAATCCTCCATAAACCCCTAACCCACTCCATTAAACTCCTCCACTGAACCCCCATTAAACTTCTCCATTAAACCCCTCCATTAAACTCCTCCATTCAACCACTCCATTAAACTCCCCCCATTAAACCCTCCATTAAAACTCCTCCACTGAAACCCTCCATTAAACCTCCAAAAACCCTCCATTAAAACCCCTCCATTAAACTCCTCCACTGAACCCCTCCCTCCTCCATTGAAACTCCATTAAAACCCCTCCATTAAACCCCTCCATTAAACTCCTCCACTGAACCCCTCCATTAAAACTCCCTCCTTAACTCCTCCATTAAACCCCCCTCCTCCATTAAATCCTCCATTAAATCCTCCATTAAACCCCTCCATTAAACCCTCCATTAAACTCCTCCATTAAACTCCTCCATAAACCCCCTCCATTAAATCCTCCATTAAACTCCCACTTAACGGACCCCATTAAAACTCCTAAACTCAACTCCACTGAACCCCTAATAGTCTCCATTAAAACCCCTCCATTAAACTCCTCCATTAAACTCCTCCATTAAACCCCTCCTAAACCCACCATTAAACTCCATTAAACCCTCCATTAAACTCCTCCTCCTCCACTGAACCCCTCCATTAAACCCCTCCATTAAACTCCTCCATTAAACATTAAACCCCTCCATTAAACTCCTCCACTCCATTAACCCCATTAAACCCCTCCATTAAACCTCCTCCATTATTAACCCCTCCATTAAACTCCTCCACTGAACCCCTCCATTAAACCCTCCTCCATTAAACTCCTCCATTAAAAACCTCCCCATTAAAACCGAACCCTCCTCCATTAAACTCCTCCATTAAAAACTCCTCCATTAAAAACCCTCCATTAAACTCCTCCATTAAACCCCTTAAACCCCTCCATTAAACCCCATTAAACCCATCCTCCATAAAACCCCTCCATTAAAACCCCTCCGCCACTCCTCCTGAAACCACTCCATTAAACTCCTCCACTGAACCCCTCCATTAAACCCCTCCATTAAACTCCTCCATTAAACCCCTCCACTAAACCCCTCCATTAAACCCCCCCATTAAACTCCTCCATTAACCCTCCATTAAAAAACTCCTCCATAAACCCCTCCATTTAAACCCTCCATTAAACCCCCATTAAACCCCTCCATTAAACCCCTCCATTAAAACCCCTCCATTAAACCCCCCCTCCTTAAACCCTCCATTAAACTGACCCCTGATGTTTTTGCTCTGTATGTATTGATTGATTGATTGATTGATTTCTTTCTTTCTTTCTTTCTTTCTTTTGTCAGGTGATGTCTCCTTGCTGACCTCCTCCAGCTCCTTGCTCACCTTTAACAGCACTCAGACGTGCCAGGACCAAAGCAGCAAAGTGCAAAGCAGCATCAGTTTCCAGTGCGGAAAAACTCTGGTAAAGTTCAGCAGCACAAAAACCGCTCAGACCAACCGAGCTGAACTTTAGCTTTATTTTAACTTCCTCTGTGGTGAGACGGAGACATTATTTGCCTCAGACGGAGGAATTAGTTCGTACCCGTTCCCCCTTTTTCGTACCTTTATTTTTCTTTTTTCTTTCTTATGTTATTGTTTTTCTATTGGTATTTGTCTTCTTTTTTTCTTTCTTTCTTTCTTATGTACTTGTCTTTCTCTTTCTTTCTTCATAATTGTCCTTTCTTTCTTTTTGTCTTATATACTTTTCTTTCTTTTGTTCTTTTGTTCTTTTTTCTTTTTTTCGTTCTTTTTTTCTTTTTCTTTCTTTGTGTTTGTCTTTTTTCTTATGTAATTGTCTTTCTTTTTTTCTTTGTGTTTGTCTTTTTTCTTATGTAATTGTCTTTTTTTCTGTCTTATGTAATTGTCTTTCTTCTTTTTGTCTTCTTGCTTTCTTTCTTAATTGTCTTTTTTTCTTCCTCCCTCCCTAATTCCTCCCTTATATTAGTTTTTTTTTCATTAGTCTCGTGATGTCAGTTAATGTTTGTGTCTGATTTTATTCTATAGTGAAATATTGAATAAATAAAAATTGTTATTTCCGTTCTAAAGGGGACGCCGGAGTTTGTCACCGTGTCGCAATGCGTTCATCACTTTGAATGGAGAACTTACACAGCCTGCAGACGAGACAAATTCAGACCACTGAAGGAGGTGAGTGAATGTGTGTGTGTGTGTGTGTGTGTGTGTGTGT
>VCAZ01000283.1:0-115000 GCA_005784505.1 Bagarius yarrelli | reverse complement strand
AAAAAATTGCGCTGTTCTTTTTTGGTTGTTTTATTATTATAATTGTCATTGTTTATTATATATTTTTATATGTATATATTAGCTTTTTTTAAATAAATATAATATACCTAAAACCTCCATTTACATTCTTCCGTCCTCAAGGTTCCCTGCTACGGTCTTTGATTCCGATGGGAAAAAACACGACCTCAATCCCCTCATTAAAGTCACAGATGGCTACCTGGTCGATGACTCGGACGATAGTGTTGACTTTTATATCAACGTGTGCAGAAATTTGGGTGAGTAGCAGCACAGCTCACATCCTAAAACCCTGTCTTAGTTCAGGTCTGGAATTGGATTCTAGTGATTTAGAAAAGACGGAGAAATGGAAATCTTCGGGATTAGGCAACCCATGTTCCTGAAGTTCCTTCGTCCTGTTGGTTCCCTACACCGTCTGTCTCCGTAGATAGCACCAATTTACCTGTGCTGCATCCGAAACCCATAATACTTAAACGTGTACTACATTTAAGTTAGTACATACCTTTCGATTGCTAAAACAGCTTTCCCAGTCGCGCGAAATTAGGGAACTAATTTTTTCACGCGTAGGAATACAAAGTTAAGCAAGTGCAGAAAATGCTTTAATTTTTACTATTAGCGTTTATTTTTACTGAATCTGAACATGTTGTTCCTGTCTAGACCGAGAAAATAGTCCCTGTCCTAAAGACACTGCTGCCTGTTGGACTAAAGATGGCAAATCTGTCAGTTTGGGGAAACCAGACAAGCCTCTGGAGCTCATCTCTAACGACCGGTAAACACACACACACACACACACAGACACACACACACAGGTCCTATATTTCAGTTATCCCAGCAGATTGGTTTGAGTTTATATTTTTGTGTGTGTGTGTCAGGTTGAGGCTGCGGTACGAGTCTGAGAACCAGACGTGTAACGGGCACAAGCCTGCAGTCACCATCACCTTTATCTGCCCCTCTACAAGACAGCAGGTAAAAAAACACGAAGGTCTTTAGCTTTAAATGTGGATGATTACTACAATGATCTTTATTTAAGTATCAGGAAAATTAGCGTTAAAGTTTTGATTATTTATTAATTTTAACTACTTTTATTTTCCTTATTGAAATTTTTATTCTAGGAAGAAAGTCGGTTTTGAAACAATCGTCTAAACGTAGCTGCTAGTTTGAACGCGATAAGGAAAAAATGCGCAGAGTGAAACTGCTTTATGTTCAAATACACAAACCAACGGAAACAAATCATTAGACGCGCGACTCTATCGATTGTTGTTGAGAGATACGAGCAGGTCGACATAATCACTCGATGATGAGATCTGATCACTGAGCATAGCCCCTCCCCATAATAGTGCTCATTAGCATAAGTTGTTCCAGCCAGCGCTCAATAGTGAGTTACTGTTAGTCTACAGTTTACTAGCTGGTTATGCCTCCTCATGTAAATGCACATTTTTGGATTGTGGTCGTTTATAAAACTGCTCAGTGTCCTTAAATGTTTATATGAAAAAGAGGTGGACGTTGAGTGGGTGTGGTTTCAGTGCCACCAGCAGACACGCCCCCTGTGTTTTAGAGCGGAGACTACAGCTTGTTTTTAATGACTTTAAGTAATTTTATTCATTATACAAATTTGACTTTGTGGTTAATAACACGTTTACAAACCGTCATGTGTTAAACTTATATATTTAATATATATATTTATTATTTAAAATAAATATTTAATATCCCTTGAAGTGTTTTTAACTGCTTTCTAATTTACAATCCGCCCGAATGTTTTTATCTATTATCAGCTCGTTTATTATAGTTGAATGTTATCCAGCTTAATGATACTAACTTAGAGTTCATTAAAATAAACCTACTGATTGCACACGTTCTGTCCAATCAGATTCAGCGTGATATTTTTTTTACATTAGACATTCACTAAATGTAGTGATGGACATCAGACATCCCTGGCGTGTAAGACGAGTGTTGCCAGATTCAGACTTCCTCTGGTGCAATTACTTTAATGTAAAAATTGAGAAACGATCCTGTTAAGGACGTCCCCACACACTGCGGTTGCCTTATAGGTCAATGAGATAAAACTGCCGAAACTACAACGCAACCGCGTAACGGTTTGCTGTGATAGGGACGTCACGTATCAGTAATATAGTTAAAAAAATTTTATTATTATAGTTATTTTTTATATGATTTCCTAAATTTAATATCTGAAGACAAAAGACAAAAAAAAAAAGAATAAGACATATATTTCATATTTTTTTCTTGTGGAGTGACAAAAACTTCCGGGTTTTTATTTCCGCGCTTCTTCGCTCACATCACGCTCTATAAAATGTTTTGCCTTATTAAAGGAGCACTAGGTGATTTAAAAAAAAAAACGCTTTTCACCACATTGTTGCTGGACCTGGAACCCAACCAGGAACACCTGGGCTGCATTTTCCAATTAAAAAAAAAATCCTGGGTCGAGGCCCTGATCCGACTCTGATCCGACCCTGAAAACCTGCGGAAACCTATGACTTCAGTGGGCGGAGCTTCCACCACAGACCACAGTTTAAAAAAAGCTGTTTAGATTTAGGTATATTGACAATAGTTTCGAAGGTCAACAGTGGTTAAAGAAGACACCAACCACCTTCTTGTCATCATGTTAATGAGTCAAACTAGAAAGTAGTGTGTGGAAAAAAAGCTTATAAGGAAATAACGTCTCCCCGGTCGTTACATGTTTTGTGATCTAGATCTAGTTTTGTGATCTAAAAGATGTAAATGTATCAGGTTCTTACTCATGCGAACGTATCCAAAGTGCCACCCTTGTCTGAGTTCCGCCTCCGGCTCCAGTCCCGGTGGGAAAGCGGTATTTGAGCCTACGTCTGTGGTTAAAACCTTCAATCGAATTAAGCTCTATGTCTCCTTAGGGAAATGACCCCAAACTGACAGCCAAGGAGAACTGTCGCTACGAGGTGGAGTGGGTGACCGAGTACGCCTGCCACAGAGACTACCTCGAAAGTCCTAACTGCACGCTGAGCAGCCGACAGCATGACATCTCCATCGATCTCACGCACCTCACACACGGCAGTAAGTCCCCACAAAGGAATGGAGGATAAGTGCAAGCTACGGCGCTGCTGGAGCAAAGACAATATCGATAAAAAGAGAATATGAGCCCTGATAACAAATAAGTGTAAATCGGAGTATTATATTATTTATTTGTTGATCTCATATTCAACTGTCCTGATGTGTCCTGCAGCTGGAGACACTCCGTATGCTGTCGAAGCTAAGATCGGGAAGGACACCTACACGTTCTATCTTAATGTATGTGGGGAGACCAGAGCCGGGCAATGCACGGACAAGCAGGGTTTCATCTCGTCTTGCCAGGTGAAGGACGGTGAAAGTGTGGCAAAAATAGCTGGAAGGTTCCAGGATCAAACGCTCAGGTGGGAGGACATGAATGATGTCATTTTATCAAAAATAAATAATAAATCTGCATAACATCACTTTGTCCATGTCCATACACACTAATGCTACGTTTTAACCGTCATATGAATAACATTTTAATCACTTGGAGTTTGTGTGATCTACAAAAGCTTTTTACACTTAATGACAGAACCACATATTAAACCACAGTTAGAGACTAGTTTAAGATTGTCTTTGTTCTCTGACCCAGGTACTCTGATGGAGATCTGACTCTCATCTATCCAGGAGGAAATGGATGCAGCTCAGGCTTCCGCCGAATGACCATCATTAACTTTGAGTGCAATACCACTGCAGGTTAGTGATGTCGCGCAGTCGCTCAACCAGCCATTCAGCCAGTCGCTCGGCCAGTTGCTCAGCCTTTCGCGCAGTCAGCCAGTCGCTCAGCCAGTCGCTCAGCCAGTCGCTCAGTCGCTGAGCCAGTCGCTCAGCCAGTCGCTCAGCCAGTCGCTCAGCCAGTCGCTCAGCCAGTCGCTCAGCCAGTCGCTCAGCCAGTCGCTCAGCCAGTCGCGCAGCCAGTCCAGTCGCAGTCGCAGCCAGTTATGCTAACCCTAAATTAAACATGATTATTTTTTTTACCATGTGAGCCAAACTGTGCCTAAAGTCTAAACTTTCGCTTTGTCATAAACTTTGATTTTAAATCTTTTATATCTTTGACATTTAGCAAACATTTTAGTGACATTCCAGTTAAAATCCTGGTCCTAATTTCTGTCCATTTATTATTTTGCTCTTCAATAAATGAATACATCCATTAATGGCTTTATGAGCTGCTGAGGTAGCTTTTATATCGTTCTGTCTTATCATCTTCAGTTTTCTTCCCAATTATTGACTTTAATCATTTTTATTTTTACAGGAAACGGCTACCCCGTCTTCACCGGAGAGGTCGACTGCACTTACTACTTTAACTGGCAGACGTCGTACGCTTGTGTGCAGGAAACCAAAGATCTGCTGTGCAGAGTCACTGATGGGAAAATGCACTACGACCTCTCCCGTCTCACTCGCTATGAAGGTTAGCCTGCGCTTTCAGACATTCTACAAGCCAAATTATTGAAAAATTAAACCTGTATAGAGAATATTAAGTAATGTAAAGATGAAGCAGAGTCCCTGTGACCACATGACCGCTAATTATTTATCAATAAGAGCAAATCCTGAGGTATTCTATTATCTAAAGGGAACCGAGACTCTCTTTATAAATGTTAAATAATAAAAAATCACATAACATTTTTAAAAATCTGTTTATTCATAGTCCCCGAAAGGTGCAGAACATCAATTGCACAAGCTCTGATCTCTGAGTCGTTACTAGATCGGAAACGATTAGCCGACGGTGTTAATAAAAACCTGTTGACAATCTCTTTCAACGTGCAATAGCACAGTACAACCAGTGTGGCGCTGTAGAGCAATACTGTAATGAAGTGCTTATGCAGCTGAACTAGTAGAGTGTAAGTAAATTTCACAAAACTACAAACAATTTCTGTCGTTGTCGAATTTCACCTGTTCTGTGATATAAAGAAGTTTATTCAACACTCTAAAACGTGGGCTGTAATGCTACCATCTGGCAGGAGATAAAGAGGCCCTTTTACGATGGCGATTGTCACACAGCAGCTTTACACAATCGAAGAAATTATAAGATAAAAATGAATCAGAAATCAGTTTGTCCCTGACGAGCAAGCCGGAGGCGACGGTGGCAAGGAAAAACTCCCTGAGACGGAATAGAAAGAAACCTTGAGAGGAACCAGACTTAACAGAGAACCCATCCTTATATGGGTGAAAAAACAGGTAGCAGGAATGGATACTGTAATCTTTAAGCCGACGGCGGAACGTGTTACATAATACGAAATAGAACTGGGCAGTATGACGGTATATATACACCGTCATGCCGTCAACCGTAATCGATTTCTTTTTATTCTGTAAATAAGTGGGCGTGGCTAACTCACATGCAGCATAAATTAAGGCTGGCTCGCAAAATCGCTAGCCGGCCTGGAAGACACAATAATCCCACGTTGTCGGGCTACCGATTTTGCAGAATCCTGTCCATCGGACTACCCTGAAGGAAGGAAAAAAAAATATATTTTATTTATATATAAATGATAAAAATATTTAATATATTTTTATTTTGTGTGTGTTTATTAAAATTGTATTGGCTGTTTGTTCTTCAGGACCTGATAAGCAGCAAAACTGGGAGGCGGTGGACGCGAACGTTCCAGAAACGGACAAAAAACTGTACTACATTAACGTGTGTAATAAAATCATCAAGCAGGAGGAGACGGGTTCGTGTCCTGAGGATGCAGCTGTGTGTGCTGTGGGTGAGTGGAGCTCTTCACATTTCAGTGCTACTGTGATTCTAATTCTGCTGATCAGCCTGTAGAACACACATACATATATATATATATATATATATATATATATATATATATATATATATATATATATATATATATATATATATATATATATATATTATTTTTTTTTTTATTTTATTTTATTTTCACACTTATTAATTAGTTATTGCACATCCATACATTCGCCAATAATTATTAATTTGGCATTTTTTAATGCTCTATATTTACTGTGCATTGTATAGTTTTTATATAGGCTTGTATTAGGACAAATTATTGTGTGTAATAAAAATAAATTTTGGGGGTTTTTTTTCCTTGCATGTTTATTGCCGTAGCATTGTTTATTTTGCACTTGTTTTCCTTGTAGCTTTGTTCATTTTGCACTTCTTTTCTCAGGGAATGGAAAGTGGAGCAGCCTGGGAAAATTCCTCTCCTCACCACAGAAAGACCTGAGCGGGAAAGACCTCCGGCTCATCTACACCGACGGAGACGAATGCCGGAAGAACACGAGGATTAAAACTATCATCAAGTTGAAGTGCAAACCCGGTGACATGGACAGTCCCCCCGTCATGAGGAGCGTCTCGAGCGACGGCTGCGTTTATGAGTTCGAGTGGCAGACCGCCGCCGCCTGCGTGCTGACCAGAACAAAGGGGGACGAGTGTAAAGTGGAAAACTCCACCGCAGGTAGAGAAACGGCTCGTAGCCCACTGTGTACAACATCTCAAGTTCAAGGAGGTTTATTGTCATTTCAGCCATATATCGCAGATGCAGTACACAGTGAAATGAGAGAACGTTTCTCCAGGACGCCCCGGTGCTACACAAAACATAGAATTTACAAAACAACAAAGAGCCACTGAACAGAATAGACATAAAGTGCATGTGTGCAACCTGCTGCAGACAGTGCAATAACACAGTGCAGTAAACAATACAGACATTAGAAGGACAGTGCAAATTAAACAGTAGAGAACAAAACGTAACATAACGCTGGAAGCACCATTTTGGATCCGGAGTGGCCGTTGCGTGCTACGGCCGCGCCGCCATCTTGGATCATCTCGCCCTGTATATCTCGTAAACATGCATCCAAATCATCTGATCATTTATTTCTGGCTACAATCTGCGATCAGAGCGGCTCTGGTGTGTTTTTCTGCAGTAACTTGAGAACAGGAAGTGGATGACACACAATCATTTAATTTGACAAACTGCTTCTTAAATAAACATGTTGTTCTATTTCTAGGAATTTCTTTTGACTTGACCCCGCTGAGGAAAACTGATGGCGGTTATTACAACATATCCAACGATAAATATGACTATTTGATTAACGTGTGTGGGAACGTTAAGGCTGCAAACTGCCCTGAGAAATCAGGAGCCTGTCAGGTTGACAAAAGGCAAGTCCACCTCTTTACTTCACTTCTTCTTTTTTTTTTTTTTCGCCACTTCCTGTTTCTGAGGTTTCTTTTTCTCGTCTCTCAGTACTAAAAGTAATTCCTGGAACTTGGGCGAGTTTAATTCCAGTCTGTCGTATTATGATGGAATGATCGAGCTGGACTACCTGAACGGCTCTCGGTACAACAACGAGGAACACACACAGCGCGCCACACACATCTCCTTCCTGTGTGACCGAGAGGCCGGGCCGGGCAAACCTGAGTTTCAGGTATGAAATGCGCAGAAATAAAACGAGTGAACGAGAGTGAGTGAGAGGGAGAAAAAGAGAGAGAAAGAGCTGGACAGATGAAAAGTGTGTGTGTGATTAGGAAAGAGACAGATGAAGAGAGTAAGAAAATAAAGGCATTTCCGTTTTACATTAAGTAGACATTGTCTCAAAGCAATGAAACCAATCAGGTGAGTCCTCAACACCTGTCTGTCTTTTTTTAAGCAGAAAAATATGTTTGTTCATATGGACAATTGGTAGCTCACTGATTTGAGGTTGTGTCTAGCTGTTCAAAATGTTGTTCCCAAGACCGCTCAAATGTCGCTCCTGGTCCCCTGAGCCCCGCCCTCACTCTTATTTTGTAAATGAGGGACATTAAGTAGACATTGTCTCAAAGCAAAATAAAGTTACAGTGAAAAGTAGGAAGAAATCTTGAGAGGAACCAGACTCAACAGGGAACCCATCCTTATCTGGCCTTAACACCACATGTTATTGTTAATCACAGCATATTGTAACAACCTTCGGGTTGGTAGTCCAACACCTTAACTATGAACCACCACTTCCCCGCCCCCCATCATATCCATGTTTTTTTATATTATATTTCAGATTTTACTTGACTTTGGGAATTTGTGGTAATTCAGCCTCCCAATAGAATTAGTCAGATCAGATACTAATGTTGAGGTGAGGAGGTCTAGCTGAGGAGGTCTCCCAAAGGTGTTAAGTGGGATGCAGGACATTCATGCTCATGTCTGAGCTTCATGAAGGCTTAAATCCATCCTCCTACATCATATCGAGACATCATGGACAACAATGCACTCGCAACTTTATGCATGTGCTAGTACGGTGTCCCCGAGCATTGGCCACATTGAGTAATGTAGGTCCCAGTAAACGATCTGTTGCTATGGAAACACTAATACGTTGGGGTTAAGTGTTAGCTGGTAGAACTGAAAAAGATCATTACCATCTTCTGTGGCAGGTGCAGTTTAATACAGCAGTTTATTAATATCGTTTGGTGGCTCAAATGGTTTAAGGCGCTGGGTTGTTGATTCAAAGACCAGAATGATCTGGGTTCACCGCCACCAAGTCCACCACTGTTGGATCCTTGAGCAAGACCTTTAACCCTTTCTGCTCCAGGGGGGCTGTATCATAGCTGACCCTGTGCTTTGACCCCCAACCTTCCAACATGGGATATGCGAAGAAAAACATTTCACTATATGTGTACTGTGTATAATCATGTATGTGACAAATAAAATGTATTTACATTTACGGCATTTTGGCAGACGTCCTTATCCAGAGCGACTCACATTTCCCTCTCTTTTATACAACTGAGCTATTCGGGGTTAAGGGGCTTGATCAGGGGCCCAGCACAGGCAGTTTGGTTGTGCTGGGAATCGAACCTCGATCTTCCAATTAGCAGTCCAACACCTTAACCACTGACTGAGCTACCATTTCTGCTACTAGTGCACTTACAGTACTGCCGGAACTACCACCTGTACTGCCAGTGCTACTTCTACGTCTAAGAAATAATAACGCTGATTATGAATGACAAACATTATATTGTGGGTATCAAAAAGTTTTAAGACTTCCCAATAGATGGCAGCACAAGGCTATGCTTTCTGGCTGTGCGTGTGCGGCTCTGTGCTGCCATCTTTTGGCATGTCTCGAAACTTTCTGATCCGTCCTTGTATAATAAAATGTATTCTCTTTCCTTCTTTATTGTTCTTGGTATAAAAACTGGAAGACTCTTTGTTTTCATGTTTCTCCCAGGCTGAGGATGAATATACCTACAACTTCAGGTGGTACACTTCTTACGCCTGTCCAGAGAGACCACAGGAGTGTGTGGTTACTGACCCCGTCACCTTGCAGCAGTTTGACTTGTCTAGGTAAGCAAACTAGGTTAATTTTGCTTCCGGGATGTAAATGTTAAGTAAAGCCGCACACGTACTGTGTGATATTTGACCACGATTTGGTCGCTAAAATCTGCTGTCTTTGATTGACAGTTTATAGATAGACGTGTTCACCGACAGACGATTTACAGTCCATACAGTTAGTTTTTTTCCTCTAATGAAATTCTGGCAGTGTCAGAACCTTTCACACTTTCCTGCAGTCTGACATCTCCTATGATAACAATGGAACCATGGAACAGACCAAAACCCCCAGGAGGACAGGAGGGACGAACTGAATGATGTAATTAGCACGACAATTTCAAACCACCTCCGAAAAATGTGGAAACGAGCCAGGGACCGAACGGCTAGAGAAAAAACTCTGGACGAGTCTTCTTGTGTTTGTCTTGTTTTGACGTGTCTTGACTGTCTGACATTATGACAACTGAGATCCTACAGTGTGACATTGGATCATGTTTGTACAATCTGACGAATGATGATCGCTAAAGACGACTTCTAAAAATCGCACAGTATAAACCCGGATTACTTTTTCCGGAAGGTTTTTCGGATCCAATTTGTTGTCTGTCTCTCCTAAAACCTGTTTTTTTTTTTTTCTCCACAGTTTGTCGAAGTTGAGCGGATCCACTAACTGGGAGGCCGTGGATGTGGATACCATGAAGGTTTATTATATCAACGTGTGCCGGCCGCTTAGACCCGTGCCAGGCTGCGACCGACTCGCCTCAGTGTGCCAGATCAATTACGTGAGCGATCAGGTAAACATTTCCGATTGAGTTTTAAGGGGGTAATTTTGTGATTAAGGTCAGGTGATCATTTGTTTTGATTTCCGCATCTCGGATAGCACAGTTTTTGTTTTTTGTTTTTTTTTGTAAAAGTAGGACGCGATTGGTCTGAAAATCCCCTCCAGTCCTGGAGGGTCAGGGTGTCCTGCAGAGTTTAGCTTCAACCCTAATCAAACACACCTGAACCAGCTGATCAAGTTCTTGCTAGGTTTACTTAAAACGTACATTTAAGTGTGTTAAGGCTAGTTGAAGCTTAACTCTGCAGGACACCAGTCCTCCAGGACCGAAATTGCCCACCCCCTGCTCTATTGGACCTACCTGGTTTATTATGTCTTCTCTGGAATGCCATTTGTGAATAAGCCATTGTGTTAATTAGAAATATCGGACATTAAAAACTTTACTTTTACAGGGGACACCGTCTGCGAAAGTGACCGTAAGTAACATGGGCGTGGCTAAAAAAGGCCCCATGATCTTCGAGGACAATCAGTTGATGTTGGAGTACACGGACGGCTCGGCGTGTGAGGCAGAGGGGAAAATGAGCACTTACACCACCCGCATTCACTTCACCTGCTTGACAGGATTTGTGGTGAGATTACACACACTTTCACTCCAAAATCACTCGCTTTAAAATGCATTCAGAAACATTTACGCCTGTATTCTTTCATCTCTGTCTTTTTCTCACTCTTTCTCTCTCTCTCTCTCTTGCTGTGTTTCTCTCTCTCTCTCTCTCTCTCTTTCTTTCTTGCTTGCTCGCTGTCTTTTTTCTCTCTCTCTCTCTTTTCCTCTCTCTTTCTCTGGCTGTCTTGTTTTCTCTCTCTTGCTGTGTTTCTTTCTTTTTCTCCCTCTTTCTTGCTCGCTCGCTCACTCTTTTTTTTTTTTCTCTCTCTCTTTCTCTCGCTGTCTTTTTCTCTCTCTCTCTCTCTCTCTCTCTCTCTCTCTCTCTCTCGCGCGCGCGCGCTCTCTCTCTCTCTTCCCCTTGTTGTCTCTCTCTCTCCCTCTCTCTTTCTCTTTCTTTCTCTGCGGCGTGCAGTCATCCAGTCCACGCTTCTTATCAGTTCAGGACTGCGTAGTGAACTTTGTGTGGGACACCGATGTAGCCTGCGCCATTTCAACTGCTGTGGACACCAATCAGGTGAGTCCTCAACACCTGTCTGTCTTTTTTAAGCAGAAAAATATGTTTGTTCATATGGACAATTGGTAGCTCACTGATTTGAGGTTGTGTCTAGCTGTTCAAAATGTTGTTCCCAAGACCGCTCAAATGTCGTTCCTGGTCCCCTGAGCCACGCCCTCAACTCTTATTTTGTAAATGAGGTAACTGGTAGTCGTTCCGAGTAAGGGCAACTGCTGTTACTATGGAAATGGTAACTCGTCAGAACATTTACGGCATTTGGCAGGTGCCCTTATCCAGAGCGTCTTACATCAGGGGCCCAGCAGTGGTAACATGGTGGTGCTAGGAATCAAACCCTGATCCTCCAATTATCAGTCCAACACTTTGCTACCACGTCCCCCATGAACAGGTTTATTCATGTAATATTTTGCTACTAAACTTAATACTGCTTTTATGGAAAACACATTTGGACCAATCGAAAAAAGAAAGAAAAAACAGTTCTGAGGTTGTTTGTTGTTTTGACATTTTGGTGCGTTTGTGTCAGACTTGTTCTTTAAAGCATCCCAACACCGGCTTTGAGTTCAACCTGCTTCCTCTGGCTTCCGAAAACTCATACAAGACAACTGCAAACGGAAAAGAGTTCATCGTAAGTGCACTTTTTTTTTTTTTTACTCTTAACGGAATCCATAAAATTTTTCTTTGTTTGTTTTTTTATCATCTTCTAATGGTGTGCAATTTCAAATCTTTGGCAGGTGAACATCTGCTCGGCCGCACGCCAATGCGGATCGGACAAACCGGACGCTGCGGGCTGCGTGGTGGAAGACAACAAGCCGCACAGTTTTGTAGGAGTGGAGAGGTCCCTGCAGCTGTCCACTGATGGCTTAATTACTCTCACCTATAGAGGAGAGCTGGATAAAAAGCTGGGTGGGTTTTTGCTTTGGATCCATTACATACTTCATTTCATGCTGCATAAGCGGGAAGTATTGAAGATCGTCCGATAATCGACTTCACTGATACTTTTCTCGATATTTAAGTTATTTTATTATTGGATATCGTTTTTTTTTTTTATATTGAATCCACCGATATATATTCCGAGTTGCGCGCAAGACCGCCATTAGGGCAGTTGAAAAAAAAGAAGACACAAGATCTGACAGAACAGGTCCGAGTTTAGCTCAAATTAGGAGCACTAAACCACATTAAAATAGCAAAAAATATATATTAAATTCAAATTTTACGTAGATTTTTGGGTTTTTTTTTATTTTTTAGAAAAATGATACGTTTGGTCCTGATCCGTTTAGCGTTTACGCTCGCATTTGTAACAGTAAGTGCATTGTGCTAACCAAGCAATGGCACCAGAGATCATTTTAATCAAACCAAACATGACAAGTGAGAACACACGCTTAATCTTATGTAGCCAGACCTTTAGACTGACGGTAAAAGTTCTAGAAACTTTGGCCGCCTTGAATGGCTAAGGCCCGCCCAAGAGGACGTATGAGTGGCAGTTAAAGCAATTAATGACCGTAAATCTAAATTCTGTCCATCTTTACTAAGCATGTGACCTAAAATTTAAAGAAAGGTGATGTATATAAATCATATAAAGTTTTGTATGCTTTACACCTTAATCATTGTTTGTACTTAGAGATGCTAAGCTGCTAAACCGATTACGCAGATTTGTTAGTATTAATGTTAATAAGTGCTATTTGCATTTATTATATTGTATTATATTGTCATTTATTTGAGTGGCTTGACTTTCCCTTGCTCTATTTTAAATCGTCTCTATCACACCGCAGGCACGAGGGCCACGTTCACTATCAATTTCGTGTGCGATCAAAGCGCCACTAACGGCTCCCTAAAGGTCATTCGTGAGGAAATGGCCACGTCCACACACGTGCAGCATGACGTTCTTTTCGAGTTCTCCACGGCTCTGGCGTGCGAGCCTGCACCAGTGGATTGTCGCGTTACTGGTAAGTTACCATTTTTTCTCCCCTTCTTTTCCATTAGGCGGTTTCATTAGTATAGCAAACTTCCATTTCAGCACTAAAAATCGTTCCAGGTCTATAAGATGATTATTTTTAATAGATGTTTTCTAAAATAAAGCAATCAAATTAATTCTATAAATAAATGGAATAGAATTTTTTAAGTGGCGTTATATAAAATTTCCTAATTACTTTTACAGAAGTTGCTTCTGGTTTTTTTGGGGTTTTTTTTACCCCCAAAAATATAAATTCGATTGTATTGATTTAGAATAATGGCATGTTTTATTTCTCTAAATTGTTTTTATTTGTAATTAAATGATGCTATAAAATGCGTTATTTAAATTCGAATGTAAAAGTCATAAATAATAATAATAAACTATTGATTGTCCGAAATTGCAGACTTCTCATGTATGTACTACATACTGTTTAAAAAAAAAAAGTATGTTCTTTAGTATGGTTATGGGTAGTATAAATAAATTTCAGACGTACTACATTTACCATTTTAATATTGTCATGTGACCTACTGCATCACAGCAGCGTAAATTTAAAGTTGGATAATGTTTATCTTGGTTAATGTTAAGCGAAACAATATTTTTTTTACTTAAAGCACCTAAAAAGTTCCGGGTCAGTGCTTTCTACCGCTTTCCATATGACGTCATCTCTTCCGTGGCATCATGGGATTGTATGCATTTACATTTACGGCATTTGGCAGACTAACATCTACATCCCTTTTATACAACTGAACAATTAGGGGTTAAGGGTCTTGCTCAGGGGGGCAGTAGTGGCAGCTGGGAATCAAACCCAGATATTCCAATTAGCAGTTCCTTACCTACCCCTTACCCACGGCGCGACCACTTGCCATGTTCTGTGCCATGTCCATGCGGGAGTAGTAGTTCATCTAGAAACTTTTAGCGAACTGTACTTCACATACTACTCAGTTTCACCTACATATAGTATGGAAGTATGCGATTTCGGCCGCTTCAACTATTTTTTTGGCGGGTTGTGTGCAGACTTTCGTGGAAATGAGTACGACCTGAGTGACCTCAGTCTAAATGATAAGCCATATGTCCCCTTGGACACTTCAGACCAGGCCAAATCTCAGAAGTTCTTCATCAGTGTGTGTAAACCTTTGCCATTTGTCCAGGGCTGCCCAGGTAATTCACACTCTGTCATTTTATTGTATTTTTATGTGTGTACTGAGTATTTTAAAGTGTTAATAACGCAGTTATAGCAGCTATACAAAGTTATTAAATCATAATATGGCAGGCAGAAGGTTTTTTTTGTCATTGGCAGTTGGAGTAATTGGCGCATGTGGTCAGTTAAATGGCCGAGCAGTGAACCTGGGCTTTGTGCAGTCCAGCCTGCAGGCTGGCTCAGACGGCTCCATCAGCATCGTCTATCAGAACGGCGATAAGTGTGTCTCAGGAGGGCGTTACTCAACACGCGTGATCTTCCAGTGCGATGACAGCCCAGTAAGAACCATCAGACTGATTCATTCCTTAGTTATTTCTCACCTTGTGTCTTTTGCTTCCTGCATGATTTAATTTCTTCTCCTCTGTTATTTAAAGGGCTCACCGATATTCGACCGTAAAGACGGCTGCGAATATGTCTTCATCTGGAGGACCTCTGAGGCTTGCCCGGTTAAGAGAGTACAAGGTATGTTATGAAGAGCCAAGGCAGAATTGGTATAGATAGTCTAAGAAAGAGGGCAGGATTGGTCAGTAGAGTCCGTGTAAGTGGACAAATTTTATTTAGGAGCGTCTGAGCAAGTGGGCAGGACGAGTCTGGAGAGTTCAAGCAAGTGGGCTAGATTGATTTAAGAGAGTCCGAGCAACTAAACAGGATTAGTCTAGGGGAGTCTGAGCCAGTGGGCAGGATTGGTTCAGTAGCGCCTGACCAAGTGGGCAAGATTGTTCAGGGAGTCTGAGAGAGTGGACAGGATTGGTGCAGGGGAGTATGAGCAAGTGACGGTATTTGTTCAGAGTAGTCTGACGGAGTGGGCTAAATTGTTAAGGGGAGTCTGACTGAGTGGGCAGGGTAGGATTAGGGGAGTCGAAGCTAATAGGCAGGGTTGGTTCAGGGGCGTCTAACCAAGTGACAGTATTGGTTCAGGGGAGTACAAGTGACCCAAGTGAGTGACAGTATTGGTTCAGGGGAGTACAAGTGAGTGACAGGATTGGTTCAGGGGAGTACACGTGAGTGACAGGATAGGTTGGTTAGGGGAGTTTGACAGAGAAGTGGAATTTATTTAGAAGCACCTAAGCAAGTGGACTGAATTTGTTTGGGATAGTCTGAGTAAATGGGCAGGATTGATTTAAGGGGAGTCTGAGCGAGTGGGCAGGATTGATTTAAGGGAGTCTGAGCGAGGGGTCAGGATTGATTAAGGGGAGTCTGAGCGAGGGGGCAGGATTGATTAACGTTAAGTGGAGTCTGAGCGAGTGGGCAGGATTGATTAAGTGGAGTCTGAGCGCGAGTGGGCAGGATTTGATTAAGTGAGTTGAGCGATGTGGGCAGGATTGATTAAGTGGAGTCTGAGCGAGTGGGCAGGATTGATTAAGTGGGTCTGAGCGAGTGGGCGGATTGATTAAGTGGAGTCGAGCGAGTGGGAGGATTGATTACAGGGGAGTCTGAGCGAGTGGGCGAGTGGGCAGGATTGATTAAGTGGAGTTATGATTCAGCGAGTTGGCAGCAGGATTGATTAAATGGGAGTCTAAGCGAGAGTGGGCAGGATTGATTAAGTGGAGTCTGAGCGAGTGGGCAGGATTGATTTAAGTGGAGTCTGAGCGAGTGGGGCAGGATGATTAAGTGGAGTCTGATTAAGTGGGATGAGCGAGGTGGCAGGATTGATTAAGTGGAGTCTGAGCGACGGTGGGCAGGATGTTAAGTGGAGTCTGAGCGAGTGGGCAGGATGATTTAAGGGAGTCTGACGAGTGGGCAGGATGATTAAGTGGAGTCTGAGCGAGGTGTGGCAGGGGATTGATTAAGGGAGTCTGAGCGAGCGGAGGTGGGCAGGATTGATTAAGTGGAGTCTGAGCGAGCGAGTGGGCAGGATTGATTAAGTGAAGAGTCTGAGCGAGTGGGAGGATTGATTAGGATTGAGCGAGGTGGGCAGAATTGATTTAAGTGGAGTCTGAGGCGAGTAGGCAGATGATTAAGTGGAGTCTGAGCGAGTGGGCAGGATTGATTTAGTGGGAGTCTGAGCGAGTGGGCAGGATTGATTTAAGGGGAGTCTGAGCGAGTGGGCAGGATTGATTAAGGGAGAGTCTGAGCGAGTCTGAGCGAGGTGGGCAGGATTGATTAAGTGGAGTCTGAGCGAGTGGGCAGGATGAGTTAATTGAGCGATTGTGGGAGATTTGAGCGAGGGGGCAGGATTGAGTAAGTGGAGTTGAGCGAGTGGGCAGGATTGATTGGGAGGAGTTGGAGTCTGAGCGAGGTGTCTGAGCGAGTGGGCAGGATTGATAAGTGGAGTTAAGTGGAGTTGAGCGAGTGGGCAGGATGATTAAGTGGAGTCTGAGCGAGAGTGGGAAGGATTGATTTAAGGGGAGTCTGAGCGAGTGGGCAGGATTGATTTAAGGGAGTCTGAGTGCGAGGGGCTGGACAGGATTTTTGAGCGAGTGGGCAGGATTTGTTCAGGGGTGCCTGAGCGAGGAGACCAGATTGGTTCGTAGAGTTTAAACGAGTGGACAGGGTTGGTTTGTGGGAGTCTGAGTGACTGGGCAGGATTGGTTCAGAGTAGTCTGAGCAAGGCGACCGGGTTAGTTCATTGGTTCACATGTTTCCTAATCGACATTCATTTTGGCTCGGTACATGAAAAATAAAGTTTTTTGTGCCAACACTATTTTGTAACTCTTTTATTTTTTAAATAAATACATTTTTCCTAATTTTGTTCAATCAGGTACAAATTGTAAGGTAAAGGATCCCAGGAGCGGCTATGAGTTTGACCTGACTCCACTGACTGGGAAGGATTACGAGGTGAAGAACCCACAGTATGAATATCACTTTGCTGTATGCGGCCCGATCAAGACGTCAGTGTGTCCCCACGGAGATGATAACATGGTCTCGTCCTGCCAAGTGGACGGGTCCAATCACAGAATTTCTGGTTAGTTGTTCATGTTTTCGTTCTTTTTATCACCCTAATCATGCCAGCCAGTTTGAGGTTTGACGAGTTCGTTTCCCGTTTACAGGACTGGCGAATCAAAACTTGACCTTAGATGATGGCATCATCATGATCAACTACACACACGGGGAAACCTGCCACACCATTTACGAGCGTTCGACAGCCATTATGTTTTCCTGCGACCACAGCAAGAATCCGGTACGACTTTGAGTTTGGTGTAATAGTCAAGTGTGATGGAATGTCTGAGTGTTTCTGAGTCTCTGAATGGTGATTGTAGGGGAAGCCGGTGTTTATTAGGGAGACAGCAGACTGCACCTACTTGTTTGAATGGCACACGGCGTTGGCTTGTCCTCCTTTTAAAACCAGCAGCTGCTCCTACAAGTGAGAACGACTCGAACGATTCACACACAACCTGTAGTACAGACAAATGTTCACTTATCTTACGATTTTTCCGTACGAACATCCCAAACGAGTGTAACAATTTAATGCGCGAGTTTAGAAAAATACACTTTTTTTTGTTTTTTTTTTAAAGCAAAAAAGCTTCAATTAACAATTAACACAATTTAATAACGACTTTTTGCTGAATTATACATCCTTATTTAGTGACGGCAGCGGGAACTCGTACGATCTGTCCTCTTTGGCTTTGCACAGTAGTAACTGGGTGGTTCTGCCTCAGACTGGAAACAAAGACCGGCGCTACTACATCAATGTGTGCAAGTCTCTCGTACCTCAGAGCGGTGAGTCAAACCTGCAGCTAATCCTGTCCTAATTATACTTTACTTGAAACTGGATATAAACAAGACCCGAACAGTTCCTATGATGCAATCATTTATGCCCCAATTTACCGGCTTGCGATTATTATAAATAACCTACAATTAAAGAATCTTGTCACTTTCCATATAGTCAGTATTTCTGTGTGTGTTTCAGTTTTGCCATTTTTTGTAGTAATTATAGATTTTTTTTTTTTTTCTTTCCAGGCATTAAAATAAAAAATTAAGTCAACCTATCAGCTATAAGCAATGCTGTTAGCACCACCCCTGCAATTACATTAAATTTACTTTGTTTGTGTATTAACAAGAGCCTCACAATGGAATATCACAATACTGGGTCACTATACAATATCATATATATTGCAATACAAATAGCAAAAAAGTAAAAAATAAAAAAAAAGCTACAAATATTATGTATAAATATTAACGTGAATGTAAATTCGGTATAAAATGTACACTGGATCGATACACTATCGTGAAAAAAAAGTGCGATTGTTCGCTAGATCGATATTTTTACACAGCCCTAACATTTCTATTTCTGGCATTTGGCCAATGTCCTTATCCAGAGCGACTTACATTAATCTCAATTTATACAACCGATCAATTAAGGGGGTTAAGGGCCTTGCTTAGGGGCCCATTAATGGTAGCTTGGTGGTTTTGGGATTCGAATCTACAGTCTTCCAATCAGCAATTCACACCTTTACCACTGAGATACCAACTCATTCATTTCTGTTTGTGATTTCTGGATTAAAACGCTTCTAATACTTGATTGCTGTTTTGATTTGTGTGTGTGTGTGTGTCAGGTTCATGGGGCTGCCCGAGCAGCGCAGCAGCATGTCAGAAGACCGGTGATGAGTACATGAGTCTGGGAGAAGCTCAGTCCGCACCACAGTGGGAGGAAAAGATGCTGATACTGAAGTACACGGACGGAACGACCTGCCCGGGAGGAGACCGCAATCGAACCACCATTATTCGCTTCAAATGCGATCGCAGCAAAGTGGTGAGCGTAACACACACACACTGTTTTAGAATGAAAATGAACGCTGTCCTTGAACGGACCAGCAAGTGGAAAAGAACCAAAAAATACCAAGTGATCCTGTTGTGCTGTGTTTTTTTTTGTCCCCCCAGGATTCGAAGCCCACTCTGACCAGCGTACTAGAGGACTGCATGTACACCTTTGTGTGGTTTACGGCAGCAGCGTGTCCTCTTAACAGCACAGAACACGGAGATTGCAAAGTCACTAATCCACGCACAGGCCAGTCCTTTAGCGAGATTCTTTATCCAACCAGGGTATTTAGTAAGGAAGAGCAGGATTTATCGATTAATGATGGTTAAGAATTTTGTCGATCATAATTAATTAATTGTTTGTAGATTGATGATGGAAAAGGAGGAGCGGAATGTGATCTGCCCGTGTGAATGTGTTTCGTTAGTCATTAGCTAAAAAGTTATTAGTTAGTTAGTTAGAAAATTAAACACGAGTTAAGTTCCGTTTCTTTTTGCGGATTTTGCATCCGAATGCAGCTACAACACGCAAATTCAACCAATCCCTGCGCATTCTGCCCGATAATGCCACTTTATCCAATCCCAGTGAATTTCTTTTTTTTTTTGTCCAATCAATGTGTGCTGCCCCGCCCAAAACAGCGGCAGCGCAGTGGTTAAGGGTGTTGGACTACAAATTGGAAGATTGCGATTCGATTCCCACCACCAACCTGTCACTATTGGGCCCCTGAGCAAGGCCCTTAACCCCCAATTGGACCAGGTGTTAAAAAAATAAAAGAGATGAATGTAAATAACTATTACGTCATCATACCACTTCCTTGTTCAGTGTTTTGAACCTGTGCTAACATGAGAGAGTGTAAAACATTTCCCTGACCACCTTCACAAAAACGGGGGTTCATTAATTTATTAGATTGGATTAGGGGAAGTGTTGGCTCATGGTTAAGATTGTGGGTTTAATTCCCAGCTCCACCAAGACACCACTGCTGGGCCCCTGAGCAAGGCCCTTAACCCCCAGTTGCTCAGTTGTATAAAAGAGATAAATGTAAGTCGCTCTGGATAAGAACGTCTGCCAAATGCTGTAAATGTAGTTAGTTAGTAGAAAGTTAGTAGTTAGTTAGTAAATAGTTAGTTTTTGCAACAAAACAACCAAAAACATGCAGCAATGTTTTTGTGTTAAAGCAGCTGCCGTAATCAGTCATTTGAACCTGCAACAATCCCAAAAAAAAGCCGCGAAATCTTGAAAGGACTGGATAGGGATTTCAAAAGTTAATTAAAAAGTTAGAATTAAACTTTTTAGCTGATTTATTAAAGAAATTTATCCAATCAAATGGTCATCCCAGCTCTTTATTAAAACAACCGTCGAATGGTGATCAGGGTTCTTAACCATCCACACCTCTTCCCTCCACAGGGCATCAATTTGACCTCAACTCCCTCACCAAGGAAGCTGGATATACCGTGTACCACAGCGTCGATATAAGAAAGATGTATCGCCTCAACGTCTGTGGCCCCGTAAAGAACTCGGGCTGTTCTTCAGAAGCAGGTGATGCCCCAAAATCAGCTTCCTGTATTCTCTGTAGATCAACTCAGTCAATTCAGTGATCCAGGATCATCACCCAAGTCCTTGTCTGTATTGCAGGAGTGTGTATTAAAGACACTAACACTGCTGTGAGCGGAGGAACGTCTAACAAGAAGCTGGTCTACAAGGACCAAGTGGTGGAGCTGACGTACGAGGGCGGAGACGTCTGCAAGGCCAATCCGGCGCTGAAACACAAGAGCATCATCAGCTTCGTCTGCAAGTCTGAGGGAGGGGAAGAAGAAAGCTATAAACCCGTGCTGGTGGTCTCAGACGAGGACACGTGCACTCACTTTTTTTCCTGGCACACGCCGCTGGTCTGCGAAGAACAGGTACTGCAGCGGTTTTCTAATCCGAGTTTATTGTGTATCAGATTAAAGATTAAAGATTAAAGCTGCAAGAAACGATTATTTTGAGAGTCGATTAATCGGTGATTATTATTAGAAGGATGTCTCGATTAATTGGCAATTACTTACATTGTAAAGTAAGCAGTAGGCTTTAAAAATCAATCCTAGTTAAAATATTCTGTCATGCATAACCCGATAAAATAATTAGAAATTATTTTATTTATTTATTTATTTACTTACTGACTGACGTTTGTGTGTAGTTTTATTAACCCCATCTACATTTTTCTCTGGTTCACACTCCAATCTAAAGAGTGACTGAGCACTGAAATATTCTTGCTAAATAGCGCCACAGTTAAACTGCGTTATATATATGTGTATATATATGTGTATATATGTATTATGTATATGCGTATATATATGTATATATGTATGTATATGTATGTATATGTATGTATATATATATGTATATGTATGTATTATATGTATGTGTGTGGTGTGTGTGTGGTGTGTGTGTGTGTGTGTGTATATGGTATATATATATATATATATATATATATATATATATATGTATATATATATGTATGTATATATACACACACACACACATATATATATATATATATATATATATATATATATATATACACACAACACACACACTATATATATATCTATATATATATATATATATATATATATATATGATATGTATATATACACACACACACACATATACTATATATATATATATATATATCTAATATAGATATATATATATATATATATATATATATATATATATACACATACACATATATATACATATAAATACTTACACAATCATGTCTTCTGTGTTTAGTTGAGGTGTTCAGTTTGGAACAAAACCAGCCTGATCGATCTGAGTCCTCTAATTCACCTCAGTGGATTCTACACAGCCACGGACGAGGACACGGGTGGGACCGGAGAGGGGAACAAGGACACGTCTCGTGTCTTCTACATAAACATCTGCCAACCACTTAATCCCATTCCAGGAGTGAAGTGTCCTCCTGGAGCAGCAGTGTGTATGGACCCTCCTGAAGGAGACCCCATTGTGAGTTTATTATCTGCTGTCTTTTTGCCAGAATTTTTGGAGAACTTTACCGCTGTTGCGGTTTCGAGTTGCCGTAAACATTGTGAAGGAACTTTTGTTTTTGTTTTTTTGTTTTTTTTCGTAACAGGACATTGGACATGCCATCTCTCCTCCCAAGTATAACTCTGCTACTGATGAGGTAACTATTTCTCTTCTGTCCTATAGCTTAAGTTGTGTCCTAAATTTATCAGATTTTAGACATTTGGCAGACTTTCTTTTCCAAAGCGACCTACATTTATCTCTATTTTTTTTTTCATCCAACTGACCAGTTCAGCATTAGGGGCTTTGCTCGGGGGTCCAGCATAAAAGCTTATTTAAAAGACATCTTGTCCACCTGAGTGCCATCTGCCATCTTTAAAACTCTTTAAGATTCAGTATCTGCACCCTGTAGTCCCACCCTTAATCCACTATTTAGGTAAAGTTGCAAATGTTAAGTGAACAAAGTGTCCAACATTGGACATTAAATCTTTATTTTAATTGTAAACGCATCACTTACACTATTTATACTTAGATTTGTCAGACGTCTCGTACCCCAGAGTGTTCTTGACCATATTTTTTGGTATCTGGTAGCCCCTGCTTACAGATCTTGACCATGAACACCCTTTTTAGTGATTTACAACGGGGGGGGGTTTCGACCCCCCTCAGTGGTCGTTTAGGCAAGTATGTATGTGTGTTTGGTGTTCTGGTGGTGCCTAGGGGGGCAATTGAACTGTCATGCTGAAGGTTTTTCACAAAACTGCCACTCATTAGAAATGGGGTTCTGATTAAATGACTGGCTTTACGACAGAAAATGTCTAGTTTGTGTTCATGGGATGTGGTTGGTTGGGGGTCAGTAAAGGTTTCCACTTGACGTAGGGGGGCATTTGTCTAAAACCGGTTAAGAACCATTAGAGTAGAATAGTGTTTCATCTGTTCTGTTTTTTGATGCCTTTAGGTGGAGATTGATTTCTCCAGTATGACACCATGTGTGGCGGATCCATCTGTCAACTACACCTCCAAAATCATCTTCACCTGCCAGAAAGACACAGACCTGGTATTTACCCTCAGTACTTTTCCTAGGAGTTAAAGGGGAAAGACTTACCCTGTGTGATTTAATTAGGTAATTAATTTGGTGATTGTTGTTTGTCAGACTGTATTAACACGTCCCACTTGTCATAAAGTCAGACTGTACGGCATGTAATAAAAATGTACAAACCCAAGAAGTTATCCAGAGTTTAAAGCTGCTAATCCGGGACACGTCCACTAAACGTGGACGTTTGTTAGCTAGCAGCAAACAAACAGCAGCGACGACACGTCATACTAACTGAATAAATTTCTCTTCTTGCTGTTCTGTCGTTTCCACGTTTTTCCGAGTTGTCGCGCTGATTGTGTCCTCAGGTTAGACGATTCTTGGTCTTAACGGTTGTCACACTGCAGGAAAGTGTGTGTGAAATCTTCTGACACTGCCAGAGAGGAAAAAAAACTGATTTCAGCAGTTATTATTCAGCGGTCGGTGCACATGTCCAACTAGCCATCAAAGACATCATAGGATTAGAGGAATTCTTTGTCTCAGACGAACGAATCCGGGCCAAAATCGCACAGTGTGAGCTCGGATTTACCCGGTTTTGCGCTCACTTCTTGCTTTTATCAACACAGGGATCTCCCGAAATGATGCACCAGCTGGACTGCATGTACGTGTTCGAGTGGCCGACGCCTCTGGTGTGTCCGGAGACGGTCAGCGCGCAGGGATGCAAGCTCCACGTCTCCCAGCTACAGTTCACCTTCGACTTATCGGTTTTGTCGAAGGATGTTCAGGTGATTGTTTGTGTCTTTTGTGTTCGCAATGACAACGCAGCTTATTGCTGATTCTTGATGCAGATGTTTATAACTAATTTTCTATATAAAGGATGAACATCAGGTGGCGCTGTGGTACTCGATGGAGTTATTCATTTATTTTATTTATTTATTTAAAGTTGTTGGTTGCCACTTGTGAATGTGACCTGTCCATTGTTCTAGTAGCATTACATCATTAGTTGAACGCAAATTAATTGACATTAGTCTATACAACGATACACACTATATAGCCAAAAGTATTGGCACACCTAACCGTCACATCCAGATGTTTTTTTGAATATCCTATTCCAGATGTATTCTCAATCTATCTCCTATAATCACCTTTACTCTTCTGTGCAGGTTTTCCCACTAGAATGGGTCATGTGACTGTGGATTTGATCATTCAGTTCCAATAGTATTAGTGAGATCAGACACTAATGTTGAGGGTTGGAGGTCTGGGGTTCAGTCGGGGTTCCAGTTCATCCCAAAGGTGTTAAGAGTTGAGTCAGAATCAGGACTCTGTGCAGGACATGAGAGTTCTTTTACTCCAAAACATCCAGAACACAGCATGTCCTCATGTAAATTAGGGGGTTTTGTGCACTGGGACATTGTCCTGCTGGGACATGGTTCGAGTCTCGCAGTTCCAGTGAAGAAAGAATGGAATGGTCAAGACACACTGATGTGGGTGTTCGGGAAGGTGTCCACAAACTTTTGACTATAAAGTGTTGGAAGTGTTTATTTCTGTAAACTCTACATAGTCTTAGTCTTAGCATCATTCACAGATTAGTAAAGGAAACCATGCATAGCACACGTTATAATAGGTCATAAGATCAAATGCTGAGTAATAAGGTATTTTTCCCATTTACAGTAAAACAGGAACTAATTACTGGTCGGAACTTGTAAAACTGTTATTAAGGATCTTTTGTATTAATATGAAATACCAAAATAATTCCTGTGTTTTTTTTCTGCATTTATCGAATCATGTTTTTGTGTTTTGTTGCTACACTGAGTATAAAATAAATCAGTAATTAGTCCTGTGTTTGTATGTTTTTTTTAGTAACAGATAAAAAAAGTGGTTAATAGTTTTATCGTGTTAAGTATTTTATTCTTTAGTCCCTAAGCTTGTTGTGTTGTTTTATTGGATGGTTTAGGTTCCTGTTTCCTCTGGGACGTATAAACTGAACGTGTGCGGCTCCGTGTGGGACAAAGCGTGTAAAAAGAGTTCGGTGTGTTTGGTCTCCGGGTCGTCTGCGTCCTCGTTCGGCCTCAGCCAGGCCATGACTCTGAACTACAGCCGTGAGGATCAGGCTGTCATCATGCAGTACGGAGGTGGAGACCCGTGTCCTTCAGGTCAGCCTTTGTCATACCACCACTTTTCCATGATGTCTCCATGGAATTTTTATATATTTTTTATGTATATATATATATATATATTTTTTTTTTTGCTTTCTTGTTGCAGTGACTACAAAAGGAGATGTGTGTGTGTTTCCCTTCATCTTCTTGGGCAAATCCTATTCCAAGTGCACCCAAGATGGCAGGACTGATGGCAGGAAGTGGTGCTCCACCACAGCCAACTATGATAAAGACAAGCAGTGGGGCTTCTGTTCTAACGGTACTAATGTTGTAGTCATCCGGTGAAAATATTTAATATCGCAAAAAAAAAAAAACAACAAAATATCACAATGTCTGATATCGTTTTTCCGATATCGTTCAGCCCTACAATTCTATTCTGACAGATTTTTGATTCCACCTTTGATTTATAAAGCCAAAGAGCACCTCAGCCGGTAGATTCTAGATGTGTGTGTGTGTGTGTGTGTGTGTGTGTGTGTGTGTGTAATGGGTGAAAAAGAAGACAAAGCACTATTTATTTTAAAATATTCACATTTTAGGTATATAAAGTAGCAAATTAATAACGATTCCTTCAAAAGATTTATTTGTTTGCTGGTCATTTTTCCAACCCGTGTGTGCTTGTGTCTCTCTTACTGTTAAATTCTTACAATATAACAATATAACTCAAATGGCTGCTAATTTACTTTTACAGGATTTGGCAGACGTCCATTTATTTCATTTATACAACTGAGCAAGTGGTGGTTAAGGGCCTTGCTCAAGGGCCCAGCAGTGGTAAATTGGTGGTGCTGGGAATTGAACCCCGATCCTCCAGTTCCCTTATTCATGCTGCATGTAGTGCACTTAGGAATGCAATAGGGATCTTTGTTGTATCAGTTAATGTAATGGCTTTAATATTGTGACTACATTATACAAAAATGTAATAGGCGTATAAAAGAGAGACATGTTCAGCATAGTGTCAACTGAGCAGTTGAGGTTTAAGGGCCTTGCCCAGGGGCCCGGCTGTGACAGCTTGATGGTGCTGGGAATTTAGGTCAGCTGGCCAACATCTTAACCCCGAAGATTTAGAGTGGAAGTGTTATCTTCAAAAACTGCCTCTAATAAAAAAATTGTTCGCATTATAAAGGAAAAAATTGTCAGCCGAACAGTTTTCAGTCTCAGACTGTCTTTATTCCATAAATCCAAATGCTTAAAAACAATAATTTTTTTTTACAATAAACTATAAACTGTCTAATAATAAACTGTCTATCTTCCAGTGACCTCTAAGAGGCAGTCGACAATCCTCTTCACGTGTGACCCCTCGGTCGGCCAAGGTAAACCCCAGCTGCTCAGCGAGACGCAGGCATGTTCGAGTAATTTCCTGTGGCCCACCGATGCAGTCTGTCCTCCAAAAAAGATGGAGTGCAAGCTGGTGAGCCACCACCAAACCTACGACCTGCGAGCGCTCTCGTCTCTCACCGAGCCGTGGAAGTTCACCGATAAGAACAACGCGTAAGACAGTGCAGTTATATAACAGCTTATTGCATGTTGAATGTATTACTGTAGTATAATTAATCCAGAACCTCCAAAAGGTCACAGTTGCTTGTGTAGCCTTGATTTTTATATTAAGGATTGATTGGCTTTTATACTATACTATGTGTAATGTTATAACACTTGTGTTTTGAGTACTCAGTATAAATAAATATAAGTAACTTTTATACTAAATACTCTATAATATACATATATGTGTGTATATATATATATATATATATATATATATATATATATATCTATATATATATATATATATATATATATATATATATATATATATATATATATATGTATATATGTGTGTATATATATATATATATATATATATATATATATATATATATATATATTATATTATATATAGATATATATACATATATAATACATCTATATATCATATATAATAAAGTACACACACATACACACCATATTATATATATAATATATATATATATAATATATATATATATATATATATATATATATATATATATATAGATATATATATATATAAACATATACAAGATATAATATATATATATATACATATATAACATATATATATATAACATATATTATTATATATATATTATATATATATATATATATATATATATATATATATATATATATATATATATATATATCTATATATATATATAAACTATATATACATATATATACATATATATAGAAACTCTGCAGCAATGTAAAGTAATGTACAGCTTGTGTAATAGTGTAAATTTGCTGTCCCATCAAAAAAAACTTAACACGTCAACCATTAATGTCTAAAACCCCTGGCAACAAAAGTGAGTACACACCACACATACACACACATTATATATACATACATATACTATATATATATATATATATATATATATATATATATATATATATATATATATATATATATATATATATTTCTATTATTTACTTTATTTTTAATCTTTTACTAAAAACTGAAAAAAATAGTGAACACTGGAAACCCAGTAGTTATTGCATCACAAAGTATAAGAGCCAATCATATTGAAGCATGTTAATAAGACAGGGTTGCCAGATAATTACACCAATTTTCCTCAAAAAAAAAAAAGCATTTAATTATAATAATAAAACTATCAGTAACTGTGCCTTTAAAACCGGTTAAAGTAAATGCTGCTTTTGTCCAACAGTTGGACTTCATTGATGAAGCGCTCCTGCATCGAAATGCAATTGTTTACGAATTCGATTTGATCAGTGATAAATATTAAACATTACAGGCAATAATGTCTAACACACATTGTCTTGCAGTTACTATCTAAACTTGTGCCAAGAAATCCACGGAGGTCTAACGGGCTGTCCAGACGGAGCCGCCGTGTGTCTCAGACGTTCCAGTGGCAAGATCGAGACCCTGGGACGAGTGTTTACTCAGAGCATGGGCTTAACAGGTCAGTGGATTATCAGTGCACTGTGACGCACATTGGTTAAAATAAAATAAAAAAACAAACAAAGATAAACTAACCGTATCCTGTCATTGACCAGATGGAAAAATCCAGCTGAATTACAGCATGGGTGATGCAGTGTGTGGGAATTCCAAAGCAGCCAAAACCATTGTGCAGCTGTCGTGCGGCAGTACCGTGGGGCGACCCAAACTTCTGAAGTGAGTAAATCTCTATCTGAGGGGGAAAGAGTTCTGTTTACTGCATGAGTATTATTACTCCAAATAATCATTTCAGACACTGTAGACTATAGATTATCATTTTTGAAGCCTTATAGAAAAGGGCAAAGGAGAAGTAGGAAGTTTAATTCCCAGTACCACATATCTGCCTTTGTTGGGCCCTTAGGCAAGGCCCTTAACCCCTGTTTGCTTAGGTAGATTAAAGAAATAAGGATCAATATAATGCAAACTACATTTTTTTTCGTCGGATTCCTGTTGGTTTGCACTGCATTGACTATCTTGGGTAACATTTAATTGCTGCGTTACACAATAGATCGGCGACCGGAGGTTACACAACTTTTACACTAGGAAGCGCCGCAGAACTACGTTTCACAACACGCAAACGAGTTCCTTAAGTGATTACGAAATAAAGTTAGATCACTGGAAAAGTTGTTAAAACGATGGCCTGATTTGCAGCAAAAAAAGAAGCAGTGATTGCTGATTTTGTGGTCTGGAACTCCTCCCCTGTCCTGTGTTATGCTCTCTTATTGGCTGTAAGTCATCGTAGAGGGTTTTTTTTTTTTTTTTTATTAGTTAAAACTAATTCACACTACAGGATATTTAGCTAGAAAAAGATATTTAGGACGCCAAATATTTCACAGGCCTCTGCGCTTCTCTCTGGTTGCGGCTTCCATCATTTATACTTGCGTGAACGAGCAACAATTTGCCTGCAATCTCAGGTATTTAATGTCAAGTTCGCAAAACAAGCTTTCGAGTGAAAATCAGGGCATGAAGTACAAACTGCATAAGTCGCTCTGGATAAAGGTCCCTACCAAATACTAGTAACACACAAAATATCAACCTCAATAAATTCCTAATTTATAAGTCGACACGCTGAACATTTTCCCTGCCGTTCACTTCCTGTTTCTTGATAAAACTGAACACTGCAGTAAAAACTATATATTTATTCCCTAAAATTATTTATAGGCTTTGATTATAATTGAGTTCGTTGAAACGCCGGATTATTGTAGGTTTTATCAGTACACGGTAACCCGTTATTATAGTCTGTGCTAATCCGACATGACCTTTAGATGTGTTGGAAAGAGATCAGTTTAAGCAACGCTGCGGTATTGTAAAGGGTTAATAATTAGAGCGAGAACAGACGGCATCATCTCTGGAACCGGCTGCTGATTTACTTACAGTTACAGTTTAAATCTCCAGCAGTATTAAATCATCCTTTAACTCGACTCAATGTTTAAAGACAGAACATGACATCAGTGCTAATATAGAGAAAATAGCGGTCGTCTTCTGTCTATATAAGCAAAGTCCAATCTTTATAGAGAAAATTATATCCTCCATAGTGACCCAATATAAACCCTCTATAGATCCACATATCAATTGTGTGTGTGTGTGTGTGTGTGTGTGTGTGTATGTATTTGGGATATGGTAGCGCAGTAGTTAACATGTTGGACTGCTAAGTGGAAAGATCTGCGTTCGATTCCCAGCACCACCAAGTTGCCACTGTTGGGCCCCTGTGAAAGACCCTTAATCCCTAATTTCTCAGTTGTATAAAAGAAATGAATGTAAGTCACTCTGGACAAGGGCATCTGCCAAATTCCTTCAATGAAAATGTTCTCGTGTGTATATCTGTGCGTATGTTTATACTCCAATGCTACTCTAGATGCCAACACTGGAAAAAGGTAGAATCTAATCTAATAAAAGCGTTTCCAAAGGTAGTTTGCAATGGAGGATGTTGATGATTTCGATCAGACTCCAGCCTAAAAGTCAGACGAGCCCTGAGAGACCGGACCGTAATCTGATTATCTTTACCGAATGTAATTCGACGGTTGGGTTTTTTCCGAGCTGAAATACTACTTGCACCTCGGTACATTTAAATAGGCTTCTCTGATTGAGCAAACTTCTATAAAATGTAGTCTTCTGCTTGACAAGGTTTCCCACCGCAGCTGCTTTGCACTCTGATACAACTTGTCCCTGAGTAAACCTGATGAAGAAAGCGTTGGTCTCTTCTGTCAACCACTGCTCAGGTTCAATTCTGCTTTTGTTCTTCTGCTGGCTTTTAAAAATGGCACCTCTCAACTGACGTTATCACGTTAGAATCTGGGCACAGGCCCAGAGCTCCATGCAAAAATTGCACTGCTTGAGTATGTACCATGTTTAATTAGTTCGTACTTCATGATCATTCAGAGTCAGGATCTGAAAACCGGCCCAGAACTTTTTCTTTTGGAAAAACTCAGCCTGGTTTCTGATTGGGTTCAAGACAAAGATCTAAATTATTTCTTTAGAAAGTATCACAATGTGATTTATATCAGAAAATAGTAGATACCGTTAGATAATAGATACCGTTTCACTGAAGCTTCATTTTTTTTTTTCCCTTTTGTTTTGTTTTTTTTGTGTGTGTGTGTGTGTGTGTGTGTGTGTTTGCAGGGAAGATACGGCAGCCTGTGAGTTCTGGGTTGACTGGGAGACTCGAGCAGCCTGTGCAGTGAAGCAGCAAGGAGAGCAGGTGGAGATGGTGAACGGTATCATTAAAGTTCCCCAGACAGGAGCAGAGTTCAGCCTGGGAGATCTTTACTACAGGTCTGAGTTGGACATTTAACTTTAAATTAATTTTTTTCTCTCGCTGTACCCCAAAATTTGTGGACACTTTACCCCAACACATTAATCAGTGTGTCCTCACTAAACTGTTCTCAAAAAAATCTCAAGAAGTGGTGGCTCATGGTTAAGGTGTTGGACTGCCAACTCGAAGATTGTGGGTTTAATTCCCAGCTCCACCAAGCCACCACTGCTGGGCCCCTGACCAAGGCCCTTAACCTTAACCCCCAATTGCCCAGTTGTATAAATGAGATAAATGTAAGTGTAAAATCTGAAATGCACACTAAGAGACACAAACTCTTTCAGCATGACAATAAAATGACAATGTCCACAAAACCCCTGATCTCTATGAAGACATGCAGTGTTCTGATTGGAGTAGAAGAACTCTCATGTCCTGATTCTGACTCGGGATGAACTGGAACCCCTACTGAACCCCAGACCTCCTCACCCTTAACATTAGTGTCTGAGCTTATAAATAATAGATTAATAATAATAATAATAATAATATTGAAACTAAATGTTCAAATCCCGGCAGTCACATGACACGATCTAGTGAAAAACCCGCACAGAAGTATGACGAACACATCTGGAATAGGATGGGATGGTCAGATGTCCTAATACTTTTTATATAATGTATATGTATGTTTAACTGGAGTATTGAATTTTTTTTTTTTTTTGTTGTAGCCTCCACAAAGCCACAGGAGACATCAGACCCAATGGAGATATCTACATTTATCACATCCAGCTGTCAGGCATTACAAACAGCTCCTTATCCCAGTGCTTGGGTGCCAACATCTGCCAGGTGAAGAAAGACGCCACACATTGCAGGAAGATCGGTTCATCCAGCAAGGCCAAGTACTACATTAAAGGTGAGACCTGGACACCCCAGTGCACGATTGTGGAGTTTTTTTCTAGGGCTGATGGATTAAATATGTTTGTTGATATGACATGTAGGGGACAGTCTGGACGTCCTGGTTCCTTCAGAGTCGGTGTGCGGACGCGACAAATCGAAGACCATGTCGTCCACCATCTTGTTTCATTGCAAGCCAGAGGCTGGAGTGGGCATCCCAGAGTTCCTGCTGGAGACCGACGGGTGTCAGTACCTGTTCGTCTGGCACACCGATAAAATCTGTGAACTTTTGTGAGTAACGGAACAGCCTACGATCCGTTTGGTTAATAAAATTTGATCACTTTGTGCAAAATAGATATAGTCTCATTACCAATTATAACCTTACGAATATTTAAATTACCCTAATAATATTCAACAGCAGCAGTACAGATGTTTTCAAAGAGCACCTGTGATAGAACAAAGTCCCAAATCAATCCTAAGTGAAATAATCTGAACTTTTTTCTTTTTTTATTTTATAAAGATATTTAACATTTTATTTATTTCTGTGTTTTATTTTGTTTGTGTAGCACTATGACTCAGCAGAGTGACACCGCTGAGGTTGGGTTATCAGGGCGGAGTCAGGCTGTGGGCATGGTGCTTACCCTTCTGCTGCTGGTGCTGTTCATTTGTCTGCTCATTCTGCTGCTTCACAAGCGAGAAAGGAGGTGTGTGTATATATATATACACACACACACACATTTAAGCACACGTTAAAACTGCTTTTTAATTTTATTTAATTTTTTTTTTCAAATTTTATTGCTGATAATATTTTTTTAATCTGTTTTTAGGGGGCAATTTATGCAGAAACTCACCAGCTGCTGCAAACGCAAAACTCCGGTGTCTTATAAATACTCCAAGGTACTGATAATTATTTCTTTTGGTTCATTCATCTATTTTTTAGATAAAGATAAAAAGCAAGTATTCATGGGATACGGTAAGAGAAGCGGTGGTTCAATTGGTCAAGGTGCTAAGTTGTTAATTGGAAGACCAGGAAGTCCGGGAAGGTTCACTGTTGGGCTGTTAGGCATGACGATAAACCCTTCCTACACCATGGGGGCGCTATCATACCTGACCCTGCACTCTGACCCCCAACTTTCTAAGAAAGGATATGTAAAGAAACAAATTTCACTGTGCTGTACAAAGTAAATGTGACAAAATAATGACATTTCCATGATAAACCATATAAATGCAGCGATAAACAGTCTTAAATAAAGAACTGGCGAGTCGATATGATATATTCGATATTATTGTTACTGATGTATTTTATTGTTACGCATCTGTGTTTTATAGAAATGTTATTTATTAACTGTTTTTACAATCTTTATTTGTTTTGCCACAAAATAGCCACTGAAGCTGATATAGCAATAAACGATAAACCTTCATTCATTCAGTCATTCTATGAAAATGGCTACAGATTAAAATGATTAATTAAAATAGATTTAAGTGTAATAATACTATAAAGTATATAAAAATACTTTTTATATACCGTACATTTATTATTCTCTTTTTATTCTAGTACATCTCAAAGCGCAATACAAAAAAATACAAAAGAAAGTTTAGTTATAAAATTATAAAACTAAAAAAAAAGAAAGAACTAAAAATGTACATTTAAAATAAAATAAAAAACAAAACATGTTAATCTGAAAATGTAGGTATTACATAACACTGAGAGATTTAGTGAGAATAAGATCATTAAAACAAAAGTCCTGTATGGTTACGGTTGATTTCCATTATGAAATTAATAAAAGTTTGATTAAATTAACCTCCTTTTAAATATTTTCTACTTTTGTTTTTTTTTTTGTTTGTTTTTTTTTTACATAAACTCAAAATTATATTTTAGTAATTCTCACACATTAACCTATCATTTAAAAACAATTTTAAAATAATTTTGTTAGCCACATATTAAAACACAGGACCGCTAATTTCCATTTTACGTGAATCAGTTGATCCTAAACAGAGAGTATGTCTAAGGTTTGCGCACACACACACACACACACACACACACACACACACACATTGGAAAGGTGATCGCTGGCCATTAAAACCATCGAAGATGCAGTGGGTCATCATTCTGGATTTTGGCTTACACTTGTACGGTGGCTCTGAATGGCCAAAACACCTGGCTTGAACCCGGTCCGAATTTTTTGGACAGATGAAAGTTTCCTTTAATAACATCTGGAACTTTTCTCCACTAGATTGTGTCATGTGACTATGTGGATTTGATCATTAAGTCACAATAGTATCAGACACTAATGTTGAGGTGAGGAGGTCTGGGGTTCAGTCGGGGCTCCAGTTTATCCCAAAGAGGTGTTCAGTGTTAAGGGGTGAGTCAGAATCAGGAAATGAGAGCTCTTCTACTCTCAGAACACATCAAGTCTTTATGGAGACCAGGGGTAGTGTTGTGCACAGAGACATTGTCCTGCTGGCACAGGATTTGGGAAGTGGTAGCGCAGTGGTTAAGGTGTTGGGCGAATAATTGGAGGATTGGGGTTTGTTTTCTGGCACCACCAAGCTACCACTGCTGGGCCCCTGAGCAAGGCCCTTAACCCCCAATTGCTCAGTTGTATAAATGAACTGATGTAAGTCGCTTCGGTGTCTGCTAAATGCTGTAAAAGTTTGTGTCTCTTAATTTCAGAGTCGACTTGTGTGTCGATTGATTTTGGAATTTGGGAATTGATGTTTGTTCCAAGGTTTCCGAACAAACGAATGATAAAAAATGTAGTTAATTACCAGTTGGATTATAATTAACTACATATTTTAACTTCTAATAGCAGAACATGAATAATCGTTTATAATCTGTCCTCGTCTCAGGTAAGCACGGACGAGGACGGCTGCGAGGACGAGATGGAGTGGCTGATGGAGGAGGTGGAGGCTCCGGCACAAACACCTCACGAGAACGGCCACATCACCACCAAACCGGTGAGCGCCGACGCTTTGCGCACGTTCTCCCTCGACGAGCAGGACAGCGAGGAAGAAGTTCTCACCGTCCCCGGAGTTCGAGTCCACTCGTCTCGCTTTTTGTTGAAAAACGAGAGCGACGAGGATCTGGTGGGGCTGCTGGAGGACACAGGGAGAAAGAACACGTCCAAATCGAGCTCCAGACATCTGAGAAAAGCGCAGGAAGACCCAGACGACAGCGACGAGGACCTCCTTAAAGTCTGAGGTGTCGAGTCACGAACTTCTAAACGTCCCTCCAAACTCACGCCGGTGTTTTTGGTTTTTTTTTTTATTTTATTGTGGTGTTTTCTAAAGGGAAGTCTCTTTCTGTCTGTTCAGTGCTCATCCATAGACCATCAGTGTGTTGACGATAAAAATATTTTGTCGTTTAATCGTATGATTTAGCTTTTTTTTTTCCCCCAAAAATCAGTTTTGCAGAGCTGTTAATTTATGTGATGGGGAAAAAAAATGGTTTATAATTTATTCAGTGATACGGGATTTATTTTACGATGTTCAGTTTTATTGGTCTGGCTTGTTTCCATGGTAACTCTGTCGCTCATGATGATGACGATGACGATGATGATGACGATGACGATGACGATGATGATGATGATGATGATGTTTGCAGTAATTTTGCACATGCCGACATGAGAAATCTTGATTACGTATATTTGTATTTTTCCTCACTGTGTGGTTTTTTGTTTTTTGCAGCACTGGATTGAAAAAAAATCAGCTTCATGTTTGCTGCTTGCATTTTTGAGTGAAGGGACGTCTCGTGCATCGCTTCAACTTCCTGTCTGCCATAACAGCATGCTGTGTAACCCTGACCCTAAACACACACACACACACACGCACACGCACAGTATTTTAATGCTGGGGGATCTCTCTCGCACCCTCCCTGTCTCTCTCTCTCTCTCTCCCCAACCCTCTCACTCTTTCTTCTTTCTCTCCCACTTCCTCTCTCGCTCTCTCTCTATCTCTGTCGCTCTTCATGTTTTTTTCTTCTCCCCAATCCTCTCTCTTTCTCTCTCACTTCTTCTGTCTATCTCTCTCCCCCCTTCCTCTCCCCATTACTCTCTCTATTTCTCTTTTTCCCCCTTTTCTTTCACCCCTAACACTTTCTTACTCTCGCTTTCTCTCTCTCTTCTCTCTCTCGCTCTCTCCATGTCGCTCTTCCTCTTTTTTTCTTCTCTCCAACCCTCTCTTTCTCTCTTACTACTTCTATCTATCTCTCTCTTCCCCCTTTCTCTCCCACCTTACTCTTTCTTTCTTTCATCCTTTCTCTTTCTCTCCCCCCCCTTTCTTTTACCCCTAACACTTTCTTTCTCTTACTTCCTGTCTCTCTGCCTAACTCTTTCTTTCTCTTTTTTTCCTCTTTCCCATCCGTCGCTCTCTCTCTCTACCACTCCCCTTTTCTCTCACACACACTCTCACAACCTTATCGTCTCAGTCCTTTTCAGCCTTTTTTGAATTTTGTTCTTCAGGTATTGTCCTTTTTTTTTTTTTTTTTTTTTAATTATCGTTTAATTCATTATTTTTTTAAGTTTCAGATTTAATCCTATTTCCCGCTCACAATGCCGATCGTATTTATTTTTCCAGCACTGAATGAGGGGGTAAAAAGTTTTGAGCTGACTGTAGTAGCAAGATTTTGGCCTCCAGACTGTGTTGCATGTGACACATTCATTTTCTTTCCACAGTAGTGTCCCTGGTGAATCGGTACGATAATCCAGCGTCTCCTCGCTGGACATGTCAACCCGTCGCTCGTATTTCTTGTTGTGGGTTTGTTTTTGGGTTCTTTTTTTTTTTTTTTTTTTTTTTTTTTTCGGATCACATCTACAGAACCTCTCACAGATGTCCGTTCGTTTTTCTGCCAAACTTCCTCTCGACTTGTTTGCTTATCTCTGCTCTTGTTTTTGTATTTAAAAATGTTCATACTGAGACATTACATTATTTCAATAAAAAAGAACGGCTGTTAAAACATTTACTCTGTTGCTCTAAGCGCTGTTTCCACACTGGGTGGCCTGTTAGCTTCGGACATGAACGTGTGCTGATGTGTTCTAGACTATGAATGAAAATGCTGGGGTCGCCCTACAAGGAGAATAATTTGGACAGGGGGGCAAAAATGGTGAATAAAATTTGAATACATTTTTTTTTTTTTTTTAAGATTAAAGAAATAAATCTTAAATTATTAAGAGGTATGAAAAAATATTTGATGCTTTTAATAATTTATTTTTCCTTCAAATTTTAACTATTCTTATTTTTGTGTATATCCGTCTGTGTAAAATATTAATTCCATTGAAGACAGAATATTATATGTCCAGAATATTATATATGAATATATTATTTATATTATATAATAGATTATTATAATATTATTTAGATTAAATAATATATATTTTATATCACACATTCACATTACACACCTAAATGTGTCTTAAATGGTCTTTGTATGTTGTATCATTCCAAACTCAAATCCTGTCCCAGAAGGACAATGTCCCTGTACACAGAACCTCTAAACCTTATGAAGACATGCTGTGTTCTGGCTGTTTTGGAGTTAAAGAACTCTCATGTCCTGCACAGAGTCCTGATTCTGACTTCTGACTTAACCCTTAACACCTTTGGAATGAACTTGAACCCCGACTAAACCCCAGACCGCCTCACCTCAACATGTCTGATCTCATTAATATTCAATTTAAATTTTATGATTTTTTTACACAATCAAAGAAATTATAAGTTGAAAATGAGACCGAAATCAGTTGAGCAGCCCTGATGAGCAAGCCGAGGGCGACGGTGGAAAACTTCCTGAGACGGAATAGGAAGAAACCTTGAGAGGAACCAGACTCAACAGAGAACCCATCCTCATTTGGGTGAAAAAAACAGGTAGCAGGAATTATGTAGTTACACTGTGTGTGTGTGAGTAACTTAAATCATAAGTCCTTAAAGAACAGCTGGAACATCTTTATGGTAGAGTGGAATGTCTTCGGTCCCCCGGTGACGTGATCATCAGCTGGAGAGGGTCACAGGGGAAGGGTCAGACAGGTCCAGAGTGGAGATGGGGTCTGGAAATACTTTTAATACTTTTGGAACTGAACGACCAAATCCACACCTCCTTCCCAAAAGATTATTATACCCGCAGAAGGGGTAAAATTCTGGAACAGGATGTTCGACGACATGTGTGTTGACATATTTCCGCCATACAGTGCACTTTGTCCCGTCTTTAGTTATATTTTCGCTAAACTTAAACATAACTGATCTTTTGGCTGATCTTTAATAGGAGACATGTTACATAACACAGCTGTGTCTATTAAAGAGTAACATGTGGGCTTCGTGTGCTGATTCCAAGCATCATTGATCCATCTCAGCATGACTAGTTCAAGGGGCAACTCACTTTCTCTGGACTCTGCACTCAGAAGTGTGTAAATACCCACAGACGCCCGGACGCTCCACAGCGTACCTGCCGGAGCCATGACCACCTTCGACGACATCCTGGAAGAAGCCGGGAAATTCGGCTTGTTCCAGAAACGCATCTTCTCCCTGCTGAGTCTCGTCTCTGTGCCGTTCGCCGGAGTTTACGTAGGCATCGTGTTTCTGGGCTTCTCCCCCGAGCACTGGTGTCGTCACCCTGCAGTGAAGCAGGTCCAGATGCAATGCGACTGGAAAGTAGAAAAGGTGTTGAACTTCACTGTGCCCTTTCAGAACACTTCTGCTGGACCGCTGCGCAGTCGGTGCGAGAGGTTTGACGTGGAATGGAATGTTTCCGATTTCAGCTGCGATGACCTGGACGGCGAGATCGCTCGGGCAAAGCTTGCGGTTTTGCCCACCAGTTCCTGCACAGATGGCTGGGAGTACGACTATGAGGGTAGAGAGTCTTTTGTCACTGAGGTACAATTGAAATTCTGCTTTTATTCTGTTACTGGTCCTTCACTATCTGGCCAAAAGTATCAGGTTATGTGTTTGTTTCTCCCCCACATCCTATTCCAGATGTGTTTTAATTCTTCATCCTATAATAACCTCCAGACTTCTGTGCAGGTTTTTTACTAAATTGTGCCATGCGACACAGTTGAAATAGTATTAGTGAGATCAGACACTAATGTTGAAGTGAGGCGGTCTGGGGTTCAGTCGGGGTTCCAGTTCATCCCAAAGCTGTTCACTGTTAAGGGTTGCGTCAGAATCTGAAATCTGTAGAGGACATTAGAGTTGTCCTACTCCAATCAGAACACAGCATGTTTTAGACAACGGTTTGACTTTGCAACAACAGTTTGGCTACATAGTGCATCATGTAGGGCTGTGTTTTACCAAGGACCCCACGATATTCAGGGGCAGCGGTGGCTTAAATGGTTAAGGCGCTAAATTGCTAATCTGGAGACCAGGAAGACCTGGGTTCAAGCCCCACCACCACCAGCTGTTGACCTAAAGACCAGAAACCGCCAGCTGTGATCTAAAGACCAGAAACACCTTCAAGCCCCACCAATGGCAAGCCAACTACTGTTGGGTCCCTGAGCAAGAGCCTTAACCCCTTCTGCTCCAGGGGCGCTGTATCATAGCTGATCCTGCACTCTGACCCCCAACTTACTAAGATGGGATATGCGAAAAAGAATTTCACTCTGCTGTAAAAGTATATGTGACAAAATAAAGGCATTTACATTAACATATGATACGATACTTTGGTCATATATCACGATATTTCGATACAATACATACTAACAAATAGCTAAAAACACAACCAATAAAAACCCGGAGGTGGACTTATTTTATTCGTTATGGTTGCTTCTAAGACAATAGACATATGTACCAGCGACAACTACAGATCGGGAGGAGGAAGTTGTTCAATTAAAACCCTCGGTATGTGTTAAATATTAACATAAACATAAATCATAAAACTTAAAACGCTACAAAATATGTATCGATACTAAAGGTTTGATTATCGATAAGCTATTGTGAAGAAAATATCGCGATAGTTAGCTGAATCGATATTTTTACACAGCCCTGGTATCCATGGCATCCTAACATCCTTTACGCAGCTTTTAAACTGTTACTTTTAAAACGTCGTGGATTTTAGCATTAATAATTCCTACTAGAACATTTGATGGCTTCAGTAAAAAGTAATTTTTATGTTGAATTTATGGAAAACATAGAAATTACACTCAAAAGTTTATGCTTGGGGCTTCTGATTTTTTTAATCACCATCTCATGAATAGTGTCATTATTTAAATATTCAGAATAAAGACTTAATTGCACTATGATGTTTACATGTCAAGAGCAAAGCCCTTTATACCCATTCATTCATACTAAGAATTGTGGCGTATCGCGTCATTCATGTACGTCACAAGCACATGCGCATTTTGGCCGGAGCATCAATAATGCAATTATTACCAGCAATCGGAATAAAGACTTTTATAATTACATTATATTAATAAAATGTCAAGAGAAATACCCTTTACTTCCATTTACATGCAATTTTCATTATTCATATTATCCGCTAACAATTGTGGCGTATCGCGTCAATCATGTACAACCGCAGCACATTCGCATTTCGGTCAGAGCGTCAATAATGCTGTTAAGGTGTTCTTTTTTAATATAATCTGATTAAAACTGCACTCCACCTACGCTAATACAATTATTCTTGCTTAATTACATTCTTTAGATTGAATTATTGTTAACTGTTAACGAGGTATTGTTTAATCGCAATCTTGCTGCAATCTCATTATTATCGCATTAAGAGGATGCATGTAAGCACTGAATGAGCGCGATACAAATACATAAAATGAAATGACATTTAAAATTGTTTGACCCAAAAGTATCATATCAACCAAAGGGTTAATTTTTTATATAGTCTTAGTGTGTGTATATATGTGTGTATAGGAGTTTAGGAGTTTTACTGGATGCAGACGGCGGCAAGACTTTTGTTTTACAGGGAAATAAAGAAACACACATACACATATATAAAAAACAAATATATATATATATTATATAAATACTAGTGTTCCTCTTTTCTCGTGTAGAACAAATGTCTGGCCGCCGTCTGCATCCACTAAAACTCCAAAAAGATCAATTGAACTTCCCATTTTCATTATTATTTTGAAGATTTTTGTTTTTTTTGTTGACTATAAGAAACGAATAACGTGTCTGATAACAGAAACTCTCTTTAAATCGAATGTTTCTTTCTGTTCAGTTTAATATGGTGTGTGAGGACGCCTGGTTGTTAGACATGTGCCAGGCGGCGATCTCCGCCGGCTTTCTAGTCGGCAGCATTGCCATCGGATACTTCGCTGACAGGTATGACGCACTTCTGACACTCACTCTTCCTTACTTCCTGTTTATAATCACATCAAGTCAGGAAGTCAGAAAGCTTTGATGTTATGCTAACTAGTTAGTTTTTTTTGTTGTTGTTTTTTTTTTACTGGGACTGGTGCTGGAGTCAGTGCCCAATCAGAAACCAGGCCGCACTTTCCCACGAAAAGGCTGAAATTGCATACTTCCATGCTATATAGTACGCAAGACAAGTAGCAGGTCTAAATCCTTAGTATGCGAATTACAGTAAGTGAAAGGTTCCCGGATGATCTAATGCTTTGTCCGGATTTCGAAGTATGCATACGATGTATATACGACTTTACTATCCCATGATCCCGCGGGAGAGAAAGGGGCGACGATACCTTGTTGTTTAATTGCATTTGTTTAATATCTCCCTTGCTGTAACTGGGATCCCTTGAACGTGCAGGCATGGCCATGTGCCTAGAATGCCTATGCATAAATCTGGCTCTGGGCTCCATCACCAGCCCACCAGTGGCCCTGGTGTAAAAGGCGGTGTAAGTCCAGACCCTTTGCTGTGTCAGTCTGAATGTTTGGCTTTGTGAGACTAAACAACCTGAAACATAAAATGGGAAATTCCAGAGTCAAAATCCAGAAAGGACATGAAGAGGAAGAACACATGCACGATACACTTATAGCAATCAGCAGACCCTCCTAATTCAGAGTGACCGCCATTGATCATGTTTCTACATTTGAGCGGTTAAGGGTTAAGATCCCAACAGTGGCACATTGATGATCCTGGGAATTGAACTCATGACCTCCTTGTCTTGCACCAGAAGATATGAAACTTTTATGTAAATAGACAGACACACAGAGTTTAGATAAAGAAATTGATTATAATGTTAACAGGAAACAAAGTGAACCCAATTAGGAAATGAGCCAATGACAGGACGAGAGGTGAAAAAACAGAAAACAAGGAAGCAAGAACTGGAAGGAAATTTGCTGGGAAGCATGAAACATGAGAGCTCCGTCCAAAATCGCATCCTACTTAAGTCGGTACTATTCAATTCAATTCAGTTTAATTTTATTAGTTTGGCGCTTTTTACGTTGCTCGTTGTCAAAAAGCAGCTTTACACAATCGAAGAAATCATAAGATGGAAATAAATCAGGAATCAGTTTTGTCTCTGATGAGCAAGCCGGAGGCGACGGTGGCAAGGAAAAACTCCCTGAGACGGAATAGGAGGAAACCTTGAGAGAGGGACCAGACTTAACAGAGAACCCGTCCTTATATGGGTGAAAAACAGGTAGCAGGAATTATGTAGTTACACTGTGTGTGTGTGTGTGTGTGTGTGAGCAACCTAAATCATAAGTCCTTAAAGAACAGCTGGAATGTCTTTATGGCAGAGTGGGACGTCCTCGGTCCCCCTGATGTGATTATCAACTGTAGCGGGTCACAGGGAAGAGTCTGACTGGTCCGGGGTGGAGATGGGGTCTGGATCACTGGCAGCTCCGTAGTGGCATATGTAGTTCGACAGTGAGAGAGAGAGAGAGAGGAGAGAGAGAGGGAGAGAGAGAGGGAGGGGGGAAGGAAGACAAAAAAGAAGGAAAACAGTTAAGTGACATTGTAATCACAGTGTATGGAGTGATTTAGTGTATAATGTACTACATTTAAGGAAGTATGTACTTCCCGACCATTAAAAAAGTCTATATAGTCTATAAAAGTCTGTTCTATATAGAATGGTTAAGCGAGTATGAATGAAATTCGGACGTACTTCATCCATTTTAATATTGACACGTAATATACGACGTGACAGCAAAGGGAATTTAAAGTTTGGATAGTGATAAACAAGTGCAATTTAACGACAATGGCACAGCCTCATGGGATTGTAAGGTATTCATTGTATGCATACTTTAAGATCTGTACAGTGGAAGTAGAACATCCGGGAACTTTTCTCGCACTGTAATTCCCAGTATTTATAATTTGCAAGATTTCTGATATATACTACTCGCCTTACGTACTCAATTTCGCCTACTGTATAGTATGGAAGTGTGTGATTTCAGTGATGCTCCGTTGTTAAAGCCTATTTTAATTGTATTTAATTCGCTTTTGCTGCAGGTTTTTTAAAAGTTGTGGTCCGAGCGCACTTCACTAATGCGTCATCATGAGTTAAACATCTGTCTGTCTGTCTCCATCTGTCTGTCTATCTATCTTTCGATCTGTATGTCTGTCTGTTATTCTCTGTGTCTATCTATCTGTCTCTGTCTATCTATTTGCCTGTCTGTCTGTATGGCTATCTATCTATCTATCTATCTATCTATCTGTCTGTGTCTGTCTGTCTGTCTGTCTGTCTATCTATCTATCTATCTATCTATTTATATTTTTGTCTGTCTGTCTATCTATCTGTCTGTCTGTCTGCTTGTCTATCTATTTGCCTGTCTGTCTGTATGGCTATCTATCTATCTATCTATCTATCTATCTATCTATCTATCTATCTATCTGTCTGTGTCTGTCTGTCTGTCTGTCTATCTATCTATCTATCTATCTATCTATCTATATTTTGTCTGTCTGTCTATCTATCTATCTATTTGTCTGTTTGTCTATCTATATGTCTGTATGTCTATCTGTCTGTATGGCTATCTATTTATCGATCTGTCTGTCTGTCTATCCATACATCTATCTCTCCATCTATCGTTAATGAGGCTGATCTTTTCCCACAGAACAGAGAGCGAGTAATTGAGGAGAGATCGCTGAGATTAGTCAAGAGCAGTAAACGAAATCCGGAGCGTAGCTGGATAAAATAATAAAATGCTTTGAGAGCAGCGTGGAAATTTTGCCGCTTTTCTCCGCCCTCGTATTTTAATTGTGACCCATGATGACGCAAACTATCCAGGTGATGTCACCTATAATAATTAAGAGACAGTGTCGTCTCATGGCATCTTAAAACTCAGTCTTATAACTAATAATAATAAAACACAGAAGACTTATCGAAAGTACTACAGGCTTTTGTCTCAACACAACCTGTAATGGCAACACGATGTACATTTTATACCCAGTGAATAAAAATAGACCAAAAAAACCCTTAAAATTAGCCATTTTTCCCTAAAGATTAAAGCTATCAGGGTTTCATGACCCTTCAAACCTCAGCAGAGTTGGTGTAATGTGCTTCCTACAGGTTCGGCCGGAAATCCACTTTCCTGATGTCCTGTGTTCTGAATACAGTCACAGGAATTCTGGTTGCGGTGTCTCCTAATTACATCTCCCTGCTGGTGTTCCGAGCGCTGTACGGGTTTGGCACTAAGGGCGGGTGGATGGTCGCATTTGTTCTGAGTAAGAAAATGACCTTTTTATTCAAGGTTCATGTTAGGATTTTTATTTATAATAAAAGTGTAAAAGTAATTTGTATCTCGCTGTCTTAAAATGATGACTAAAAATGTCATCTGTGTGTGTGTGTGTGTGTGTGTGTGTGTGTGTGTGTTTAAACAACGTTATAATGCAGTGGCTTAAAAATTAATTTATTATCAGGCGATTATTAGTAGTTTAATAGCTAATATACAGTATTGTTATTGTAATATTACAAGGAATTTGGGGCATGTGATGGTTGTGGGTTTTATATTTTAAGAACGTTTTTGGAACGCTAAAGAAAGGAAAATATACACTTTATTTGTGGTTATTGAAGATTATTGTGTATAATTTAATGCCTCTGTTCTGTTCCCAGTCACAGAGCTGGTAGGAGTGGAGTACCGGAGACCAGTCGCTGTGTTCTTTCAGATGTTCTTCAGCCTCGGGGTTCTTATCCTGCCCCTCATAGCCTACCTCATCACCAACTGGCGCTGGCTGCAGGTGGCCATCACAGCTCCATATCTCGGCTTCCTGGTCTACTACTGGTGAGGCCCGGAGTCCTGTTATAGGGCATGTCACGCTTAACGATTTTGCACCACAGATGATTATGATATTATCGATTCTTCTCTCTCAGGATTATTCCAGAATCTCCTAGGTGGCTTCTCTCTCAGAACAACAACAAAAAAGCTGTAGAGATCACAAAGAAAATGGCCAAAGTGAACAAGAAGACGCTGTCCAAGAACATTGAGGTGTGTAGACTGGGGCTGCAACCAACGATTATTTCAAGAGTCGATTAATCGACGATTATTAGAACGATTAATCTGATATTATTACATTTTATGTAGTTAGTTAAATTATTATAATTTTCCTGTTGTAACTGAAAAAATTGAACAATGTGGAAGAAGGCATTCAGATCTCAGACAAGGGTTCCCTCTGGGGGTTAGACAGGGGCGGTACCGTAATCCTTACACTACGAATGACAGACTGGAAACTTTGTTCTGCCGGCAGTAACGTTAGTACTCTGCAACCCACCCTGCAGCAAACCCCTTATAATACAAGAGAAAATGGCAGCAGAAAATCCGAGAGCCATACAAATAATTCCATTTTCCGAAAAAGATATCGGTATCGACTAGTACCAGTCATTAAAAAATTGTATCGGTGCATCCCTAGTATAAATATCACATAATATTTGCTCGTTGGGCCCCTGAGCAAGGCCCTCAACCCTTAACCTGGTTTGTTTCCAAGTCTGCCACATGGTGTAAAAGTAAATAATGTTGTTTTTAAAAGTATTTTTTGTCCTTAGACACTTAAAGACGATTGCACAGACACGGCTGTTGCCTCATTCATGGACTTGATCCGGACGCCCAATATGAGAAAGCACACCTTCATCCTCAGCTACAACTGGTAAGTCTGAGAACCGAAGCTTACACGCGACATGTTGTTCAGAGGCGTGTGGTGTGTATGAGATGTGTGTTTGCCCTGTAGGTTCACCAGTGCTGTGGTGTATCAGGGTTTGGTCATGCGTCTGGGGATCATGGGTGGAAACGTCTACATTGACTTTCTCATCTCGGGCATTGTGGAGTTTCCCGCTGCCATCCTCATCCTCTTTACCATCGACCGTATCGGCCGCCGGCTACCATTCGCAACCGCCAATATTGTCTCTGGAGTCGCCTGCCTAATAACGGCTTTCATTCCTGAGAGTGAGTTAAACACCGCAGTGGAATTTAAGTGTCCTTGTCCTGTCTCACTCCACAGTGGTGCTTTTGCCAGACGTTCTTATCCAGAGCGACTTACATTTATCTCTTTTATACAACTGAGCAATCAGGGAGCTAGGAATTGAACCCACAATCTTTGGGTTGGTAGTCCAACACCTTAACCATGAGCCGCCACCACTTCCCGGCTAATATAAATCGGGATAAATACCATTATTTCTATCTGTAGAGTAAACCGTGACCTATTACTAATCTTTAATTTGTCCTGAGTGCTTTTTCGTCTCACACATGGGACATGACTCAATTTATATCCGATTCATTCATATAATAAGGTCCATACTGGTGCTCTATACTAAGCTGAATACAAATGCATCCAGTTGAGACATTTTCATTGTCCAAAATGTGCCAGACGAAATAAAGCTAAACTAGCTACTGGGTAACGTCGTTCAATTGTTTTGGCTTTATTTATTAATCTTTTTGTGTAAACGTAATTTCTAATTTAATTAAAGTTTTTTTTATACTTGTTTCAATACATTAATCACCTCTCACTTTCCAGACGTGGTGTATTGCGAAGATTTATATTTAGCCAGCCCCGCCCACAAACTCCATAAAAGGAAAATTTCACAAAGGGCTTGCAAAATGTTAAAATTCCTGACTGTCCCTTAGGGAAGGTCCTCTTCAGTTTTTGGTAGCCTGAAATGAATGAATGTAGCCTGAATGAAAAAAAATATATATTTGTTAATGTTAAATATTGTAAAGAAGACAAAACATTTAAAAAAACACACAAAAGGATTGTAAAAAGTCAATGATTTACTGATCTGCGCTCATATAAAATTCTTAAGTTTGAAAATGTTTATTTAATTAGACTCATAGGTTCAATTCCCAGCACCTTCACCTTCCGAACTGTCACTGATGGGCCCCTGAGCAGGGCCCTTAACGTTTAACTGCTTAGTTGGATCAGAAAAGCCAATAAACTGAAGTCACTTTGGCTAAAATAGTTAGATTAGCGTTTCTGATTCATGTAGCCTTTAGAAAAGAATACATTATGGTAGGGGGGTGGTAGCCTAGTGGTTAAGGTGTTATAATACCAACCTGAAGGCCCAGGTTCAATTCCCAGCTCCAGCTAGTCACCAACGTTGGGCCCCTGAGCAAGGCCCTTAACCCCCCCAATTGCTTAGTTGTATAATAGGGAAATATTTTGCAGGATTGATTGATTTTGCTTTTTTTTGTAGCCATGTTTTTTGCCATTTTTGAAATGTCATATATTGTTTTCCGCTATTCATAATACTGACCTTTTCGACATTTCTTTCTCTTTCTGACCTTCTTTCTTCTGTTTTTTTTTTTTTTTTTTTTTTTGAAATGTCATATAGGTTTTTTTTTTTTTTTTTTTTGTTTTTCATTTCTTCTTTTTTTTTTTTTTTTTTTTGCCGTATTAAAACTAATTTGATTAATTAGTTCCGTAAATGTAACTTTTGACGGCGTAGCTAACGTAAAATAGTAAAACTTTTATTTCTTTTATTCCGTCTTGTGTCAAATAAGTAATAAATAATTTATTAATTCATTATTTTATGTGTCATTTGAATAAATACCCAGTCATACTAACGGCTGATTATCTACTGTATATAAATGTCCATTCCTGCAGGTTTCTTCTGGCTGAAAACAGCTGTGGCGTGTGTCGGGAGGCTGGGAATCACCATGGCGTTTGAAATGGTGGTGTTCGTAAACACAGAGTGTACAGTAGTTGTACCCGACCTTCATCAGGTAAAATAGCTTTCACATCAGAAGGTCACGTGACCTTGTTTTGTATATGTGAGCTTAGCTAGACATAATCAACATACACAGAGACTTAAATGGATCTATTATTCTTATACAAATGAGCAGCTTGTTGGTAGCGGGACTTGAACCCACCCCCAATCTTCTGATTAATTTTTACACATCTTAACCACTGAGCTACCATTTTTTACAGTTCATAGTGGAAAGGTTGGAAAATAGTGAAAAATAGTAAATAAGTGGAAAATAGTAAATAAGTTCTAGCTCAGTAATTAATGTGTTGGACTACTAATTATAAAATTGTGGGTTCAGTTCCCAAGACCACCAAGCTGCCACTGCCACTCACTGCCATCACTGCTTATTTTGATTAAAATTTTAGATGAATGTAATTTGCTTTGAATAAGGGCGTGCAGAGGGCGTTGCCAGATGCTTTATTTATCGGACTGTATTTATGTAAATAACTAGCTTGTCATATATTTGTCATATAAAGGTGCGACATTTGTGTGGGGGGGACATTTTAGAAAATGCTAACTGTCGCCTGATAGCACTTAAATTTTTTTTTTTCGCACTACCTAAAAATGCTGCTCCTCATTTTTCGTCCCTCGTCGAACCTCCATCGCCCAAATCTCGGTCGCCACGTCCCCTGAACACATGAAAATGCACAGACTAGACAATCAGAGACATCATGTCACATTTACTGGTGAGAAAATTTTATACTTTAGTTAGTAACAGTACTAAAAAACAAGCATAAAAATAGTCCCCAATTACCCACTGCTGCTGTAGTTGAGCTAATAATTTCTAAAAACATACACAAACGACATAAATCGTGTGTGTTACTATCCAAAACACAAACAATCAATCCATACAAAACCAAAACACACCAAATCCAATCACCCCCACAACACACCTTATTCCCACCTGTTCCCACCCTGTCCAAAAGAAATACTGCAACTGCAACATGACGTCACGTCATCTTTCAGACCCATTGACTCCTGTAGTCGACCCCAGTGTGGAAACACAACACAGATTATAAATACAGGTTTATTTAAATTACACTTAATGAATGATATCAAGATGTAAAGTGACTTTTAACCAGCCTGTGACTTTTACCCTGCCTTTAATATTTGACCCTCTTTAACCTGCCTTTAACCAATACTCTTTTAAGCCTCTTTAACCCTCTTTTAACCCTAATCTTTAACTAAGCTCTTTTAATTTCTAAAGGTATTGACATGTTTTCACAACAAACCTGGTATTGTTGACTCATGTTCCCACAGGAACCTGGGTTTTTCCGTCTGCTCCACTTTATGTGATATCGGAGGGATCGTAGCGCGCGCCGTTCCTGCTTTACAGACTGAATAACTTGCGGTCATCTGGCTGGAACTGACTACGTACTACCTGGAACTACCGCTTATTATTTTTGGTGTGTATAAAACAGGGAAAAAAAGCCTACAATCACATTTTATTTACTGTATTAACCAATTATTGTATTACTTTTTATTTAATCAGATTACATTTTAAAATGTAGTTGTTTTACACTACAGGGTGTCCCATAAGTTTTCATATATAGGAAAAATAACTAAAAACCTTTTTTTATATAAACCATTTTCCCCAAATCCTAGATTTTACCCCACTTGATTTTTATCTTTGGGAGCATTTGAAGGCTAGGGTGTATCAGGACAAGATCCAAAACATAAATCATCTCAAGGAACGTATCACCAACGCCATTACAACAAACAACAAACGCATAACTCCAGCTGTGCTTATACGTTTACATTTTACAGCATTTGGCAGACGCCCTTATCCAGAGCGACATACATTATTCCCTGTTATACAACTGAGCAATTGGGGGTTAAGGGCCCTGCTCAAGGGCCCAGAAGTGGTGAAATGGTGGTTCTGGGAATCGAACCCAGGTCTTTAAGTTGGTAGTCCAACACCTTAATCATCGTGCCACCACTTCCCTATATATGTGTTCTTCAGCAGTGGAGGACACACATCCAAATGTGTTTTAAAACAGTGGTAGTCATTAGTAGAGCATATATATATATATATATATATATATATATAGTATATATATATATAATATAATATATATATATATATATATATATATTATATATATATATATATATATATATATATATATAGATATATATATATATATATATATATATATATATATATAAATGGTTTTAATGAAAAAAATTTCTATGTATGTACATTATGGGACAGCCTGTAGAGAAAAACATGCATAATATAATACAATAATTGGTTATGTTCCAAACAGAGAAGTTTTTTTTTTTTTTTTTTTTACCTTTTTTAAACACTGTTAGCTTTTCATCAGAGGAAAAACTGATGGCATCGGCTGTTAATCAGCTGTGAAAATGTCAAACAAGCAATCGAAGACAACAGATTTTAGCATAGGAATCTTATAGGATTTAAAATTAGTCTGCGGACAACGAACAAATTATGGGGGAAAAAAATTTGCACAGTGGAAACCTGTCCTAACACATGAGTAGATTTTGAACGTCATAGGGGTCATTTACATATTCATTTTTAGTGCTTAATAATTTCATTATTTTTAATGTAAACGAGCGCACGGACGCAACATGCATGCAACGTTTTTTCCAGACATGTCCAAGCCGCAGCAACTTTTTCGGAACGCTGCAAGGGTTATTTGGCAAGAACCAATCAAACAACCATATATAGCAGATGCAGTACACGTTGAAATAAAACAGCGTTTCTCCAGGACCCCCTGGTGCTGCACAAAACAGGACAGAATTACACAAAACACCAAACAACATAGAACAACACAGAGCTAAAGACTAAAAGTAAATTGTCTTAGCAACATAAAGTGCATGTGTGCAACCTGCTGCAAACAGTGCAGGACAGACAGTGCAAATAAGGATTACAAACATTAAACCAGACTATACAGTACAGAAAAATAGGAAGCTGTACAGGAAGTTAAATTAAACAGCGGCAACCAGATTATAAAAATGTACAAGTGGAAATACGCAATTAAAATAGCAAGGTTAATGTACAAACCAGATTTAAAGTGCTTAACCTCGTGTGTGCGTGTGTGTGAGTTGAGGTAGTGAGGTAGTTCAGCGTGTTAAGGAGTCTGATGGCTTGAGGAACGGTACATGGAAACATCATTACATTGAAACCTCAGCAGAGAAATTTTACAATGGTAAAAAGTCCATTTCCTGGTCGTAATAGCGGAGTGCAGCTGATGGTTGTTTAGCAATGACAGATACCTTTAAAGCACAAGCACCCGAGAACCTTTGGAAAGAATGATCATACTGTGCGCCTAGTGTTTTCCCACACCTTCTATGCATGGAGGGTAAACGCTCGTATTAATCATCAGAAATTGTAGTATGCAACACCACTACACCACTGCTACTGGTCTTTCCATTGCTTTCCTGACCTCAGTTCAGTTGAGTGTTGGTGGTTGGATGTGAGTACAGAGAATTAGTATACGGTGTATTTGGACGTTGATAAATTCCAATATCTGAAACAGGAATCCTGGCAGTGATTGCTGGTGGTTCAGTGTTGCTGCTTCCGGAGACCAGCGGCGTCCCTCTACCTGAGACTATTGATGACATCGAACACCCACACAAGTGAGTTTATTTATTTGTTAATTTTTTTCCAAGTTTGAGCTTTACAACCACCATGGATTCATGTTAGTGCCTCTTCTCACCTCAGAAACAAAAAGGGAAACGCAGGGAAAATCCATCAGCTGGAGAATCTGCTGCACCCGGATGTGACCAATAATAAAGAAACCACGACGGTCTGAGTGGAAGTGGAGGTTTTCTGCTCTGACGGCGGTAACGTGGTAATATTTTATGACACTTGGACAGCAGTTGAAGTGATGGACGGTCTTCTGTTCATGAACTGGAAACCAGGACTGGTCGTCACAGTATTTATGTCCAAAAATTCAATTTATGTCCAAAAATTTTTGATGGACAGGTCACCAGTCCATCACAGGACCTCACACATACTCCTATGGGCAATTTAGAATCACTAATTAATCTAACATGTTTTTGGACTGTGGGAGGAAACTGGAGAACCCGGAGTAAACCCACACAAGCACGTGGAGAACATGCAAGCTCCACACAGCAAGGCCCCTGCAGGGGAATCGAACCCGGGACCTCCTTGCTGTAAGGCAACAGTGCAAAACCACTAAGCCACCGTGCTGCCCCTGATTTTTCTGATTGTTTTCCTAATTTCTTTTTAAGTGCCGCGTCGCCGCTTACACCATTTTTTATATAAGAAGTAATCTCTCTTGTGGAATCATGGGATTGTGTCTATAGTTGGCATACATTGTAGATCATCCAGGAATTTTTGGACACATTTTTACTTGCTATGGTTTCGGACATACTACTCGGCCTATATTTCTTTTTAGTATTAAAGTATGTACGATTTTGGATTTACACAGTTTTTTTTTTTATTAAAATGATTTTTCTGATCACAACATTAGTGTCTGATCTCACTAATACTATTGGAATTGAATTATCAAATCCACAAGGTCACATGACCCAATCTTGTAAAAACATCTTTCCAGAAGTTTGGAGATCATTAAACAAACAACACATATAAAGTCATTTACTTTTTTCTGAAAGGTTTTTTTAATTGATAGGACAGACAGACAGAGAAGAAACAGCGAGGGGAGGGTGGGGGGTAGGACCGGAAAGGACCCAAGCCGGAATCAAACCAGGGTCACCGGAGCACAACTGCTCAAGTTGTTGCCAGCACAATGGTGTAATGTGTTTTGTTCTTTGGTGACATGGGTTCAGACGGGTCTCTGGGCGTCTCTGCAATTTTATTGTTTTAAGTTTTTTATGTTTACTGTGAATCAATACTCTAGAATTCAAATATCTCTTTTATTATTTGTGAAAATTTCCAGCTGTTAAAATAAAAGGCAGACTGAATCAACGGCGCTTTTTTTTTTTTTTTAATAAAGCTTTAAAACAAGTTCCAAAGTTTCGGTTTGCATTTCAGGCTTTGATGCCTGTCTGGCTTTCGATCCAGTCGACGAACTTGGAGACGCGAGCGTACACACCAGGCTTCATGGCATTGGCACAGCCGAGACCCCACGATGTCACACCCTGAAGAACAAAGGTGTTCTGACCATAGCATACAAGAGGACCGCCACTGTCACCCTGAGAGAGAGAGAGAGAGAGGGAGGGGGGGTGGAGGGTAGACAGAGAGGGAGGGGTGGAGAGGAGAGAGAGACAGAGGGAGGGGTGGAGGGTAGAGAGAGACAGAGGGAGGGGTGGAGAGGAAAGAGAGAGAAACAGAACAAGCTGAATGTTAACGTAAGTCGATGAGAAGGAGTGTGAATGTGTGTGAGTAAATATGAATATCTCTATTTATGTCTGACTATAAAAGTAAGTGACAGTGTGTGTGAAAATAAAAGCGAGTGGGTAAATGTGTGAAAAAAGTGTGTGTGCATGTGTGTCAAAGTGAAAAGCAGATTAACTCTTTCGAGTTAAACATTATCCTGCAGTGACGTCGTATGACACGTGAGATAATCAACATGGCGGATGAAGCGTGTCTGAATTTCATTCACACTCACATAACATTCTATATCGATTGTACGTTTTCATTGGTCAGGAAGTGAATAGTCAGATTCCAGACGCAGCCCGAAAGTCTGAATGAGTGTGTGTTCTGGTGCTGCACTAAATCGTTGTGTTTTTGTGTGTTGTTACCTGACAGCTGTCAGTTCCTCCCTCGATGTTTCCTGCACACATCTCATTGTCCTTCACTCGGTGGTTCAGGTATTCGGGACGGTTACACACTTTGTTTTCGATCACTGGGAATCCCGTCTCCTTCAGAATGCCTTCTCCACCCGTTCCTGGAGAACACACCACATTACCAGAGGGAGATCATTACTGAGTCTTTAATGGGGTTATATGTGTGTGTGTGTGTGTGTTTTTGTACCTTGGGTTTCTCCCCATCCTGTAACATAGCATTCTGTCCCACTGGGAACGATGTGATCTTTCTGAGGCAAACACACTTTAGACACTTTCTCATTCAGGATCGCCGGTCTGGGGGGAGGAGAGAAACGTTTCGGTGCCTCGCTTTTCTTACCCACTGTATAATAAGCGCCTATAATTCTCCTCAAAAGTATTGGTACCCTTTATAATTTTTTTGTTATTTTGCTTAATTGCAGTTTTTAGCCGCTTATAGAATTTATAGCTGTCGTCCTGATGTTCTGTCTGTTTTGGGTTCAAAGCCCAGAAGGACACTTTGTGTGTTCAAACAAACAGACAGATAGACAGACACAGACATAGTCATTTAGACAAAAATTTCAAAATTCACACTGAGAGCCACGCCGCTAGATACAGAAAAATACAGACAGACAAACAGTCAAACAGACAGAAAGTCATACAGACAGGCAAAAAATCAGACAGAACTTTAGATAGAGACAGGCAAACAATTCATAAATCCAGACAGATAGACAGAAAGTTAGACAGACTTACAAACAGTTCGAACAGACAGAAAGCCAAACAGTTAGATAAATAGTCAGACAAAACAGACAGACAGACTGACTGACTAAAAGCCAGACTGGCAGAATCTCAGACACAAATTTAGATAGAGACTAACAATTCATAAAGCCAGACTGACAGACAGACAGACAGAAAGAAAAAAAAAACACTGTAAAAAAGCCAGACTTGGGTATGGAAAGTCAGACAGACAGATAGACAAACAGACAAAAAGTCAGTCATACAGTGAGATGTTGGTGGCATGAGGACACTCATTTTTGCTGATTTCTCTGGAGGGTGCTAATATTTTTGGAAAGCATAATTTTGTTCTGTGGTCTACACAGAAATTATCCTCATTTAAAAAGGCATAACTAAACTAATGCTGCCGAAAAATTTCCTCACGTTTCCAACTTGAGTAAAGCGATATCCGTTCCTGCCGGCCCTTTTATAAGCTTTTCCAGGTTGCGGATCTGTCTGGACGTCTCTACCGCCCTTTCTGTATGAATTCCCATGTACACTTTGTAGGCAGACGGTCTGTTGGATCTGTGAAATAATCGTCAACATCTGGGCATTACAACAAAATGATGTTTAAGACCACGATCTCAATTGCATCTAAGTGACTTTAACTCACCGTTCAAGGCAGTGAGCGGCTGTAAGGACCCACTGGGCGTCGATCAAAGTTCCTCCACAGAAGTGCATGCCAGTGCTTTAGTTACACACACAGTCACAGTCAACACAGAGCAGACAAACCATTCGAAAATAAATTGCTTTAGAGAGAAGATTTAACCTACTTGGTTCTGAGGCTAATCTGCCAGGGCCAAGAGTGAGGTTTGGATATGCATCCTCCAACGATTCGTCCGAAACAGCGTCTGGGTTTTACTGCCGGCTGTCCGCACTTCCCCTCCGCACAGTCTCGAATGTTGCAGTAATCCCATTTCTTTGAGGGATCCATCGTGTAGCACCAAGGGCCGTTTGTATCCCCATCAGGGTTTCTGCATTTCTAGTTGTTAAAAAAACGTTTTACACCTGATATTTATGTTTTATATAAAGCAGTGTTTCTGAAACTTTTTCTCCCTTACTCCCTTTTTAAAGAATAAAAAAGTCAAACCTCCTAATCCAACCCACATAAAGACACCAAGACACTTTTAGAAGGATTTATTTGGAACATTGTATTTCATTAATAGTAACACAAATTCGGTTAGTGGTGATTTCCTGTAAAACTAAGTAACAAGACACTTTTAAACTAAGAAGAATTTAAAGTAAAATTCTGCAGCTTCTACATTGTTTTATGCTGAAACAGTTTCATTGTTTTTACAAGATTTTTCAACAGAAAACAGAAACAAGTATTCTAGAAATTTCCTGTCGCCGTGTTATTTAAGCAGACTTTTCTTCTCCATTGAACATGAGTGGTACACGAGTAAAGCGTACAGACTATAATGACTCAAATTAACAAACATTTAAAAAGCGGAATATTGAGGGTGGCATTGCACCACGCAGTGACAACGACTAGAAGGAGAGTAAAACCTGCAGGTAGCTCTGCTGCCCGTCTCTCCTCACTCCCTACCAACCCTCAGCTGTCTCACCACTGTCTCTAAACCATACATCATAGTCTCAAAATCATCATCTAGTCTCACCACTGTCTCACCACTGTCTCTAAACCATACATCATAGCTGGTCTCACCACTGTCTCTAAACCATACATCATAGCTGGTCTCACCACTGTCTCTAAACCTCTAAACCATCACCACATCATAGCTGTCTCTCACCACTGTCCTCTAAACCATACATCATAGCTGGTCTCACCACTGTCTCACTGTCCTCTAAACCATACATCATAGCTGTCCCACTCTCACCACTGTCTCTAAACCATACATCATAGCTGGTCTCACCACTGTCTCTAAACCATACATCATAGCTGGTCTCACCACTGTCTCTCATCTCTATCAAACCATACATCATAGCTGGTCTCACCACTGTCACCACTGTCTCTAAACCATACATCATATCATAGCTGGTCTCACCACACTCATACTACCCCGTCTCTAAACCACTGTCATACATCATAGCTGGTCTCACCACTGTCTCTAAACCATACATCATAGCTGGTCTCACCACTCTAACCCACTGTCTCTCACACTGTCTCTAAACCATACATCATAGCTGTCTCACACTGGTCTCACCACTGTCTCTAAACCATACATCATAGTCTCACCACTGCTGTCTCATACCACCATCTGCTAATCTCACCACTGTCTCTAAACCATACATCATAGCTGGTCTCACCACTGTCTCTAAACCATACATCATAGCTGGTCTCACCACTGTCTCTAAACCATACATCATAGCTGGTCTCACCACTGTCTCTAAACCCATACATCATAGCTGTCTCACCACTCTCTAACCATACATCATAGCTGGTCTCACCACTGTCTCTAAACCATACATCATACATAGCTGTCTCACCACTGTCTCTAAACCATACATCATAGCTGGTCTCACTGTCTCATACCAACATCATTAGGTCCCACTGTCTCTAAACCATACATCATAGCTGGTCATAGCTGTCTCACCACTGTCTCTAAACCATACATCATAGCTGGTCTCACCACTGTCTCTAAAACCATACATCATAGCTGGTCTCACCACTGTCTCTAAACCATACATCATAGCTGGTCTCACCACTGTCTCTAAACCATACATCATAGCTGGTCTCACCACTGTCTCTAAACCATACATCATAGCTGGTCTCACCACTGTCTCTAAACCATACATCATAGCTGTCTCACCACTGTCTCTCTCTCAAGCTGGCTGTCTCTCACCACTGTCTACCATACATAGCTGGTCTCACCACTGTCTCTAAACCATACATCATAGCTGGTCTCACTGTCTCTCACCACTGTCTCTAAACCATCTCTAAACCATAAACATCATAGCTGGTCTCACCACTGTCTCTAAACCATACATCATAGCTGGTCTCACCACTGTCTCTAAACCATACATCATAGCTGGTCTCACCACTGTCTCTAAACCATACATCATAGCTGGTCTCACCACTGTCTCTAAACCATACATCATAGCTGTCTCACCACTGTCTCCCCCCATACAAAGCATAGCTGGTCTCACCACTGTCTAAACCATACATCATAGCTGGTCTCACCACTGTCTCTAAACCATACATCATAGCTGGTCTCACCACTGTCTCTAAACCATACATCATAGCTGGTCTCACCACTGTCTTGTACACTTTCCCCTTAATTCTAGCTGATATTCTCCTGTCAGACAACACTCCACCCATTCCTACCTGCCTGTATTCACTTCTTTACCCCTTTCGCATATTCTCCATTGCTCTGGACTGTCGACCCCAAGTACCTAAACTCCTGTACCTTCTTCACCTCTTCACCCTGTAATCTCACTGTTCAACCTACTTCTCTTTCATTCAAACACATGTACTCTGTCTTGCTACGACTGACTTTCATTTCTCCTCTCTCCAGAGCAAACCTCCACCTCTCCAGGTTTTTCTCCACCTGCTCCCTGCTTCCACTACAGATCTCAATGTCATCTGCAAACATAATTGTCCAAGGAGATTCCTGTCTGACCTCGTCTGTCAAACGATCCATCACCAACGCAAACACCACAGGCTCAAAGCTGATTCCTGATGCAGTCCCACCTCCACTTTGAACTTCTCTGTACATAACTTTGTTTTGCAGTTTTTGGTCACTTATGATGGTATTATAAGGGTGTCATAATGCTACTCTTGGTGTTCACATTTACTAGTGATGTAGAATCTGATATCAGGTAGCAGTAACACTTATATTGATGCAATTCATATGTACTGTGGTAAATGTGTTGGTAGTACAGTATATAGTAACCAATGAAAGTCATGCAACAGTGTTTAGGCTATATGACCTACATTAGACTCCAGACCCTTCTCAGGGTGTGTCAGTGGACTAAAGTTGGTCTTGTGAGGGGTGGACGCACTCCATGCCTGGCAGGTCACTCCGGCTGCTGTCATTGCTACTGAACCTCGATAACTTTCCCCAGTACTAATTTTGCAATCTTCATTTTCTTTTTCTAAAAATAGCAGAAGATTATCAGACAATCATACATCAGCTTGCAGCAAAAAAAAATTGTACACCCTTGGAGAACAATATTTCTGGAATCCTTATCCAGAGCGACTTACATTTTTTATACAACTGAGCAATTGGGGGTTAAGGGCCTTACTCAGGGGCCCAACAGTGTTGGTGCTGGGAATCAAACCCTGATCTTCCAATTAGCAGTCCGACTGCGTAACCACTGCACCACCACTTCTCTTAATATAGACATTTGCATTTACAGCATTTGGCAGACGCCCTTATCGAGAGCGACTTACAGTTGCTATACAGCTGGTTAAGAGTTGCAGGACCCACAGGGGCAGCTTGGTGGAGCTGGGAATTGAACCCACAATCTTTAGGTTGGTAGTCCAACACCTTAACCATGAGCCACCACTTCTAAGGTGAGACAATAAGGTGAGTGAGAGCCAAGTGGTTCGTTTAGGTTTGTTGGCCTAGAAGGTCATAAGTTTATAAATCCCATCACTACCAGAGCGCTAAGTGCCTCTGCTGTAAATTTAAAAATAATAGCAATAATGAAAAAAGCTTGCTATCTAATTATCATCAGCTTTTTTTTAATTATTGTTATTCCTTCTCTATAATGTAAAATCAATCTTGTTTCCTCAAACACATAAAGCCTTCAAATGTCATTGTGATTTGAATTTACGGCAATTGGCAGATTGCGTCTTTATTTATTTATTTTTATTTAACCGAGCAGTTAGAGATTAAGGACTTTGCTCTGGGGCCAGCAGTGGCATCTTGGTGATGCTGGGAACTAATACCATGATCTTCCAATTAGCAATCCAGCACCTTATCACTGAGCAATGACTCCCCTGATTGACAGGAAAAAGTGTGTGAGTGCCACTCTTAATAGTGGTGGTCATGTTTCTCAATCATAAAATAGAGCCGCAAAGTTGAAAAGAAATGCAAACATGCTCTCAGATCTGTACTGTTGGAATTATTCGTGGTTTAATAAAAACAGACCTGCGCCTTGGGTAGTAGGACGGTTCTCTTGTGTGACGACCGAAGGAGGAGGAGGAGGAGCCACGCCCTGATCGGGCTGCGTGGGGCGACTGATTCCACAGCGCTCTATCCTGCAGTACTCCCAGCGCACAGAGGGGTCAGTGGTGAAGCACCATGGAGCTCTGTCCTCATCAGGGTTCCTGCACAGGTTTCTTCTCAAGTCTCTTCGTTGGTAAAAAAGGGGTATATGGAAATAAACATAGAGTCAGAGATTCTGAGTACTTAAAACCCAAAAAGAGACAGATGTACTGCTGAGCCACACCCCTAAGCCACAGGTCAGGACTGGACTGGTCCAGTGTTCTCCTAGAAACGAATATTCTGACAGTAACATATAACATCCTTACATTTACATTCAGGGCGTTTGGTATGCCCTTATCCAGTGCAAAATACATTTATCTAATTTTGTTTATCCGACTAAGCAGTTAAGGATTAAGGGCCTTGCTCAGGGGCCCAGCAGTGGCAGGTTGGTGGTGGTCGGAATCAAACCCACAATTTTCCAAGCAGCAGTCCATCACTATAACCACTGAATATCTATTTGAAAAAATACTGTAAAACAAAGTTAATAATACTGACCAGGAGACCTTATAACAGTTTTTCCTTCTACTTTAAAGCCTTCTTACTAAAAAAAACTCATGTATCTCAGATAATTTAAGTCTCAAGCTTCTTAGTGCAGATCATTTTATAACATTAATGGCCTTACGCATTGGGGAATTCCTGTGGTGTCTTTGAATGTTTATGCGGGACCATCGAGCTCCAGGACTGACACTTCTTTCCAGTGATGGTCTCCGACATGACTCCACGGTACGAGCTGCCATCTCCTGTGTAACAGTCCTCGGCTGGTGCGATGACCGGCTCATCTATAAGACACATTTGGGTTTTATACACAATAATTCAATTGTAATATTCTAACTGTGTGTGTGTGAATTCTGGCTGTAAGGAGGCTGACCTGGGTGTGGCTCGGCACCACAGCTCGATATATTGCAGTACTCCCAGCGGGTTTCTGGGTCATTGGTGTAACACCAGGGACTCCTCTCGTTATCAGGGTTTCTGCAGTAGTTGTTATCCAGACCTCTGCAAAAGACATTATTAAAGCATTTAATTAGCATTTATCATAAATTGCATCATCAATACAGATTTGTGAGAATGTTCCAGAGGCAGCTAATCTGTATCACTACCGCCATCATGTTTCACTTGAGAACGTATTTTAAATCAGGAGCAGAACCTTTCTACCGCGCTCATTTAGAATTATTACTCTATGTATCTTATGTAAAACCAAACAAAGCCTCTAATCCTCATCTGCTCAGTTATATACTGAGATAAAGGTAAGTTTCTCCGGATTTACATTAAGGACATGTTTATAAGCGATAACACTTCATAAGCCATAACACACAGTTCCTCACTTGCATGGGTAGTTCTCCGGGGTTCTTGAATGCTTCTGAGGAAACTGAGATAACCACGCTTGACAAGTTTTCCCTGATTTGGTCACAGAAACTGTCCCTCTGTAGGAGCTTCCATCTCCTGTGATACAGGTAAGCTCTGGTGCAATAGTTGGAGGCTGGGTTGCTATGGGGTAAAAAAAAAACAAATAGAGAATGAGTACAAATAATATACTGGTCTGGTAGTTTCCTAAATGGTGGTGTTGGTTATTAAAAAAGTATTAGAGGAGCTCACCGCAGCGTGGGATGGGGCAGTAATCCCAGCGTTTGGATGGACTTGTGGTGAAACACCACGGTCGGGGCTCTCCGTCCGGATTTCTGCAGTAGTTCTCCTCTAGGTACTTCTCAGGAAAACTACACACACACACACACACAAATTGTTTATTAAATAATTAAATAATAGGTTTATGTGCTTTTGTTGTCCATATACCTTTAATTTATGTTTCCATTTCCTTAAGAAGAATAACATTAGCTTTAGTGAATCTTTTACTTAAATAACTTTTAACATATTTACGGTTTTTCTTTTGGTTGCTGTCTCAGTTTACCAGTTTCAAGTAGCCACAACACAGCTCATGTTTTGACTGGGTGGGCAAGACAGACGTTTGGGTGGGCTCAGACCCACAGTATGAAGGTCTTACGATTTGGGGTTGTATCCATGGTTATGGGGTTTCTGGGAGTCCCAGCGTTGACAAGTGAATCCTCCCTCGGTGCTGGCGATCTTTCCTCTGTAGTTTTCTCCACTACAGTACATGCATTCCTCTGTGGACATACAATAAAACAGAATATTAGTCATTCTTATCTTTATTCAGGTTTTGCATTTAACTTATCATTCTGTGTGTTAATGTTAGTACAACATTCTAGCTCAACGTAACACCCGCTTCTACCTTAGAATGCTTAGTTATTCATTTTGCTTTTTTATTCTTTTTCATTTTGCTTTTTTTTCAGTAGCTAAAAAGTCTACAAGCCTGATTATTATGACAGAAAAGTTTAATCTCTATTATCTGTAATAAAAAATATGTCACAGACAATTCATCATCCAACCAACAGGGCGCACCAAAGTCTCACTTTCTTGACTGAAAAATTATAACATTTTAAAAGTCATTTTGATAAGTGAAGTGAATTCCATATCAATGAAGGGCCCTACAATAGGGGCCCAACATTCAGCAGAGTGCAGCTCCTGGAGATAATAGCGGAATCCTTAATCCAAAACATTTATCTTATTTTTAATTCAACTGAGCGGTCAAAGGTTCAGGGGCCCAGTGGTGTCAGCTCGGTGCTGCTGGGAATTTAACCCCCGATATTCAGAGCAGCAAACCAGCACCTTAAACACTGAGCTTCCACTGCCCCCCTGACCAAAGCTGCTGATGAGAAGTCAGAAACAATTACACTTGAATTAAATTCGAACCAAAGCAAACATGTGAAATTCCACTGTCCGGTCCTGAATCCTGCCAGAGTAGTTTGCATATCTGATCATCTGTGTTTGGACACTGCAAGACATGTTTCTGACCTTTGACCTATTTTAAATCTGTGTTTATTCTGTGTAGGACTAATATTTAGACCCCAAATCTTCATTCTATCATACCGCTGCAGTTGGGGATGGAACAGTGCTCCCATCTCTTATTCACGTCTGTGGTGTAGCACCAGGGTCCCTGGTTGTCTCCATCTGGGTTTCGACAGTAATTAGACTCCAGGTCTGCTCTCGGATTCGTCTTCGGGGTGATGCTGCAGGGACAGAATGGTTCTTTTTAGATAATAAAATCGTTGTAATGGGATGAATATTGGTGATTTGGTAACTCATACTTTGGCTTGTGAGGGAACATTGCTTCCCAGCGCTGACACAGGATTCCTGATTTTGACCTGCTCTGTGTTCCTCTGTAGTCGCTCCCGGCACCGTTCATACATTCAAGTAAATAACCTGGAGGATGTAAAAAATTTAAATCAATTTATTCAAATAATTATTCGTCACAGATACTTTCAGAAATTAGTTTCTTTACATATCCTAGATTAAAAAGTCAACTATTAATTATTATTATCATCATCATCATCATCATCATCATCATCATCATTATTATTATTATTATATACATCTTTAATTAGAAAATCTTTATCTACTAAAAGTGTAAAATAAAACTGGTTGTAAATAAAAGCAAAAAATGTGATAAAATATAAAATAAAAAAATGTAGTTTATTTGTTTATGGAAATGTTATGTTTACAAGATGTTATCACGTTTAATAAAGTCATCTGAAAGCAAAACATTTCCTTAGTTTTTTTACTAATTACAATGAAAACAATTAGTTTGTTTCAATTAAAAAAGAATAAACAAACAAATAAATAAATAAATAAAGATACACAATAAACAACATCGATTTTTTAGTTTGTTTTTAACACCTCATCTGCAATCAGCCATTTCTTTGAACCAGGGGGTCACCGAACTTGGTCCTGGAGGGTCCTTCAGAGTTTAGCAGGTGTGCAAAGGCAACCTGGAGCCAAACTCTGCAGGACACCGACCCTCCAGGTCCGAGTTTGGTGCCCGGTGCTTTGACACACTTACGTTTCTTCTCGAACAGAGCTGTACTCATCCTCCGGTACACTGGCTCGATCTTTGAGTTGGCTGGTATTGTTATACATTCCTGATCTTTTTCAATGAATACAAACGACCTAAAACAAAGAAATGACAATGATTTTAATCGTCACCTGACGTGTGTGTGTCTGTCTGTGTGTGTGTGTGTGTGTGTGTAATTCAGTGTGTCTGAATCACCTGCATACAAACTGAATTTCTGCATCACACTTCAGTGCACATTCTTCCACCTTTGCTGTGACGTATGTTCTTTTTTGCAACGTGAAAATCCAGGCGCCGTCGGTTTTAACATACTCGTCTAAATCTGTGGGCAAAAAAACAAAACAATACTTCAGTAGTTATAAAATCCTGACGTCTATGGAATGTTTGATCTAAAACCTGATATACAAATACAGCCAAGTGCAAAAGTTTGCACACCCTAGCAGAGATTTATCACATCACTGATTAACCACATCTGTGGTTCCACATCTGTGGTTCAAAATCCATCTACACAGGGTCACAGGGAAATCATTAAAGTATCTATACCAGGAGACACCATAAACAGGGTGCCTACTAACCTTAAATTACCCCCCCCCCCACACACACACACACACATTCTCTTACTACGGACAAATTAGAGATGCCAGCCAGATAACAATGCATGTCTTTGGACTGGAGAAACCAGAGAAAACCCCTCAAGTACAGAGAGAACATGCTCCACAGGGTGGAGGTGGAGGTCAAAACCAAAACTCAAAAAGTGCGAGATAAAACCACAAACCACTAAGTCATTCTAGCCCACTGCAAGGTTAGAACATTAGTTTTGTTATTTTTACATCAAATCTGTATATTAATGAATTGTAGCCCACTTCCTGGTTAAACAGTTTAGTATCCTATCGGCCAATCAAGTAGCGTTGGTGAAGTTTAAATAATTAAACTAAATCAAGTAAATTACAAGTCAAAGACTTTAATTAACAATGACATAGAACAACAGAATGGCTGAAGAAATACATCGTCTCAGTGATCCACCTCGGCATGGGATGGGATGGGATGGGATGGGATGGGATGGGATAGGATAGGATAGGATAGGATAGGATAGGATAGGATAGGATAGGATAGGATAGGATAGGATAGGATAGGATGGGATAGGATAGGATAGGATAGGATAAGGATAGGGATAGGATAGGATAGGATAGGATAGGATAGGATGGGATAGGAAGGATAGGATAAGGATAGGATAGGATAGGATAGGATAGGATAGGATAGGATAGGATAGGATAGGATAGGATAGGATAGGATAGGATAGGATAGGATAGGATAGGATGGGATAGGATAGGATAGGATAGGATAGGATAGGATAGGATAGGATAGGATAGGATAGGATAGGATACGAGCAGACAGGATAAGATATGATAAGATGGCATAAGATGAGATAAAGTGAAATAAAATCATATAGGATAGGATGGGATGAGATAGGATGGGATGAGGGTTAAACAGGGTAAAATAGGAGATGAGATGAGATGAGATGAGATGAGATGAGATGAGATGAGATGAGATGAGATGAGATGAGATGAGATGAGATAGAATAGAATAGGATAAAACAGGATGAGATAAGATGATATGGAACAGGACGAGGTAGAATAGGTTGGGATGGGATAGGATAGAATGAGATGAGATGAGATGAGATGAGATGAGATGAGATGAGATGAGATGAGATGAGATGAGATGAGATAGGATAAAACAGGATGAGATAAGATGATATGGAACAGGAAAAGGTAGAATAGGTTGGGATAGGATGAGATGAGATGAGATGAGATGAGATGAGATGAGATAGAATAGGATAAACCGGATGAGATAAGATGAGATATGAAATAAGATAAAATGAGATATGAGGAAAGATGAGATATAAGATAAAATATGAGATAAAATGAGATGGGATGTTAAGAATAAAATGAAATAAGATAGGATAGGATTAGATGAGCTAAGATAACAAAAAATTAATTGAACCTTATTTATCCTGAAGAAAATTCTTTTTTGGCACTTAGCGCTAAAATTATAGTGCTAAATTGTTTGATAAATAAACAGATATCTAAATCCTAAAAATAATGAATACATTTAAATTTACATTTTTGCTGGACACCCTTATCAAGAGTGACTTAACCTTAATCTAATTTTTTATCTGAGCAGCTAAAGGTTAAGGGTCATTCTTAAGGGTCCAGCAGTTGCAGCTTAGTGGTGCTGGGAATCAAACCCATGATCCCACAAATTTTAACCACAAAACTACCACCTTACCCACGAATAAAGAATACATTCTTTTCTTTAACACTAAACAGTCAATATATATATATAATATAGCTTTTCGGGAAAAAAATTGCAAACAGGATGTTTAGTTTTAATAATTAAAATGGTCAGATTTTGATCATACCTGTGCTCTGGGATTGAACTTGAAAGACACCTGTTACAAAAAAGAAAGGAGGACGTAAGAGTTCAGCAATGTACGGAACGTCTATAACAATATATTTAGATAAAAAAGAAACAGTAAACTACTTTAATTTAAAGCAAACATATTATTATCATTATTATTATTACTACTTTTTTAATCCATGGCTTCACCTGCATAAAGAAAAAGCCCAAAAAGAAGTAGAGGGACTTTGTAGACATCCATACTGGAGCACTAACACACACTGATTTCAGAGCAAGTTTTGTCTCATAGGCCGCGTCAATAAGACAAATAATCATCGGTCAATCATTTTCTTAGCAAGGACATAGAACAGAGTTCATCGTGTGTTTACTGGACCTACATTTACTGTTTGGAATCCATGTTTTAACACTTAGTTGTATGTACATGATCCTGTGTGTGACTGTCTATTCACAGGTTTCTGTTTTTCCTTTAATTAAAGAAAATACTTGCCAACCAGTCTTTTACCGTTATCTCTCATCAAGGTTTATCAGACGGTTACTGAGTCGTTATACGTTATACAAAAACTATGTAAATTATTTAAGCTAGTTATTAAAACATGAATAATAATAATAATAAGAAGAAGAAGAAGAAGAAGAAAATAATATAAGGTAACAGTTTAGTCTCTATATATTTTTAAAGGAGAATTTCAGCTTTGCGTCTCAAATCAATAAGTTAATAACTAACCTTTATCCAAACTCAATACACCAAACATTCAAGTTTTCGTAAGTCTGAGCACAATGTACAAACACTGAGTAAAAACAAAACTCTGTCTATTTAACCCTTTCCACCAGTAAACTGCTGAAAGAACAGGAAATAAACATTTTTAATTAGTGTAATGAAATGGATCAATTTCTGCCTGTGTGTCTGATCTAAAAATGATTCAGGATCAAAATACTTATTAGTACTTAAATAGTTTTGTGGTGTGGATATTTACACACTATTATTATTGAATATAGACAGTAGTAATTATCGTTATATATACTTTTACGATAGTGTATCGTTACTTTAACCTGTACTATCGATATAAATTTAAATTAAGTTTCAGACTAATTTACATTTACGTTAATATTATAATTAAAAGTATCAGTGTGTGTTAAACGACGTCCTCCTCCGCGGCTGTAGTTGTCACTGACACATACAGCCGTTAGCTTACAAGCAAACATGGCGGAAAAAATAAGAGCGCCTGCGGCCTTGTATTCGTTGTATTTTTAGCTGTTTGTTTTGATTTTGTGTATATATATATATATATATATATATATATATATATATATATATATATATATATAGACATATATCAAGATACATTGCAATAAAAATTTTCTTTCATGGACACACACATAGTCGCTTTCAGCAGCCTAAATCATTATCCTTTATTTTGTTTGTTTAACCATTTATTGATTTTTGTACATATATTTCATTTGATAGATTGTGTTACCTTTTCTTAAATCTTTATTCTTTGTTTGTTGGTTTGTTTGCTTGTGTGTTTCTTCCTTCTTTGTTTAAATAACCATGTCCAGTAGTTTTAATGCCTCTGTATTAAACGTCAATTTTTTTTTTTCTCTTTTAATTTCTTTTGAAGCTTTTTTCTTTTTTTGATTGTTCCCTTTTTCTTTTGACCTTTTGTTTTCCCCTTTTTCTTCCCTTTATTAATCTACTTTTTATTTTTTTTCTTTTGTTCTAGTTTCTTCTATTTTTTTAAACGTTGTGCTTTCTTTAATTGGTTTGTTCTCCTTTTTTCATTTCCCCTTTTTTATTTCATTTTTAATTCTCTTTATTATCTGTTTATTTTAACTCTCTCTCCCTCCTCTTCTCTCTCTCTCTCTCTCTCTCTCTCTCTCTCTCTCCCTCTCTCTCTTTCTCTCTCTCACTCTCTCTCTCTCTCTCCCTCTCTTCCTTTCTCTCTCTTACTCTCTTGCTCTCTCTCTCTCTTCTCTCTCTCTCAGTCTCTCTCATCTCTCCCTCTCTCCCTTCCTCTCTCTTACTCTCTCTCTCGCTCTTGCTCTCTCTCTTCCTCTCTCTCTGTTTTTTCCAGGTCGGTGTCGGTGAGAATTCCTTTTCTCGGGAGAAGCCCTGCAGGGGGTGACCTCGACAGGGTTTTTGACTCCACAGTGACGGTTTTGACCACTGAGGCGGTAAAAAAACAAAGTAAAACAAAAAGTGAGAGAAAACAAAGTAGCAAAGAAAGCAAAAAGTGAAGAGAAAGTAAAGCAGCGTCGGCTTCCTCCTGCCTCTCCGCCTCCTTATGCACTTCCTTACTGTGAGTCAGTGAATGAAGGAGTCCTGCAGGAGGCGCTTCAATCTCACCCACCCAAACCCACAGGACTATCAACATCCACACAACCACAGCATCGCCCGAGAGGTAGAGGGTCAGGACATGAGCTCCAGGAAATCCGCTTCTCTCTCTCTCTCTCTCTCTCTCTCTCTCTCTCTTTCAAACACACACACACAGTCAGAGAGCTCACACTGATACAGCTGGGTAGAGGAGGGAGGAGAGAAAGAGTTTAGGGTATCAGTATGTCAGTAGAGTAGAGGGATTTGTTAGGGAGTGAGAAAGAGTTTAGGGGTTTCGGTCAGTATTGTCCGTAGATTTCCTACCTGAGGGCTGAGGGCAGGAATTATGTGGCTCTCTGTTTTCTTAAACTCATAAATAAATAATTTCATTGTTAATGGGCAAAATAAAGGAGTTCGCTCTTCTGTTTTGTTGTTGTTTTGTGTGACTGATGTCAGTCAGTGACGTCTTGATGTTTCTTCTTGATATTTGAGCCTTTTCCTAACGTTATGCTATGCTGTCGTGATGTTCATCTCTTCCTTTCTCATAACAGGAGGTTATGATGAGATTAGTTTTGATGAATTTGGGGGTAATTGGGGTAAATCAGATTACATTCCAGAGTGTCTACAAGATGTTTTCAGAAAAAAAAGGTGTTTCATTCATTATAACTTTTCGTGGTTCACCTGTTTGTGGTGTTTGTGTGTGTGTGTGTGTGTATTGTGTATTTAGCAGCTCCCGCAGATGCAGGTGGCGCAGCTGGAAAGCAGCTCCGGAAAGCTCTTCATGAACAGAACGTTCTAAGCTCAGGTGAGTAAAAAAACACATAATGGTACAATTTAAGTTGAAGGGGCAGTGGTGGCTCACATGGTCAAGGGGCTGCATTGTTAATCCAAAGACCAGAAAGACCTGGGTTCAAGCCCCACCACTGCCACTGCCAAAGCCAGCCTGAGTTGTTGATTTGAAGACCTTGGTTACATGTACAGTATTTGGCAGACACCCTTATCCAGAGTTACTCACATTTTATCTCTTTAATACAACTTGAGCAAAGGGCCCTGCTAAGGGGCCTATCAGTGGTAGCTTGGTGGGAATCGAACCCCAATTGGCAGTCCAACACTTTAACCACTGAGCTACCACTTACCACTTGCCCTAACCCTAACCCTAGGTTTAAGCTCCACCACCGCCACAGTTGGGTTCTTGAGCAAGACCCTTAACCTTTCCTGCTCCAGGGCCGCTGCATCATAACTGATCCTGCACCCTGACCCCCAACTTACTGAGATGGGATATGCGAAGAAAGTATTTCACTGTGCTATAAAAAGGATAAGTGACAAATAAAGACATTTACATAAACCTGAACTATAAAGTAAGAGACAGTTAGATGCCTGGGACAAACCGACACTCCTATTAATAGTGATTTTGATGATTTTACATGATATTAGATTATTAGGAATATATTCATTTTACAGGATTATTAGTGAATTTATTCACCTGTACAGGATTATTAGTGAATATTTCACCACTTACATGATTACAGGATTATTAGTGATATTAGTGAATATATTCACCATGATACAGGGGATTAGTAGTGATATATTCACCTGTACAGGATTATTAGTGAATATATGCACATGTACAGGATTATTAGTGAATATATTCACCTGTACAGGATTATTAGTGAATATATGCACATGTACAGGATTATTAGTGATGTACAGGGATTATTATATATAGAATCACATGTACAGGATTATTATTAGTGAATATATGCACATGTACAGGATATATTCTTAGGATTATTAGTCAGGATTAGTATATATGCACATGTACAGGATTATTAGTGGATTATTAGTGAATATATGCACAGTAGATATGCACATGTACAGGATATAGTACAGGATTAGTGATTATTAGTGAATATATGCACATGTACAGGATTATTAGTGAATATATTCACCTGTACAGGATTATTAGTGAATATATTCACCTGTACAGGATTATTAGTGCACATGTACAGGATATTATGAATAATACTCATTCTGTACAGGATCCCAGGATTATTATGTGAATATATGCACATGTACAGGATTAGTGAATTAGTGAATATATTGCACCTGTACAGGATTATTAGTGAATATATGCACCTGTACAGGATTATTAGTGAATATAGTCTTATTTATAGAATCTTTAGTGAAATTAGGCACATGTACAGGATTATAAGTGAATAAAGGGACCTAAACAGGATTATTAATAAATATAGGAACATTTACAGAATTTTAATAAGCTTGAATTAAGGCTCGATGCTTGACATTTTAATCCATACTACAACTAAAGCTAACAGAATTCGCAGGTCATCTGAGTGAGTAAAAAAGGCGGGACATCACTGTTTTATTTTTCTTTATTTGCTGATTGGTCAGAAGGCGATTTATTAATTTATTAATATTATTCTTTCATTTTTTTTCTTTTTATTTATTTTTTCCTGTTTCATAAATATTTTCCTGACTTTATTTCCTTCCTGCTTCCTTTCTTTATTTTTTCCCATATTCCTTTCTTCCTTTTTTTTGTCTTTCTGAACACATTTCTTTTTTTAATTCTCTTTTACTACTTAGCGCTGTAGTAACTAGTGCTATAGGAAATAGCGACAGATTAAGAAGGATCTGTTGTGTGTAAAAACACATTATTAGTGAATACAGAAACATTTACAGCACATAAAGTATAACAGGATTAAATGATTATACACAAGGTTCATGGCTCGACTCCTGACATGGTGAATTAGGGCTGCTGGTATAAACAGAGATGCACGAGTCCCAGCATAAGTGCTGACAGGTGATCTGAGACTGACAGCCGCAACCCTGAAGCAGCAGCAGTTTAATGACTGTGCTAATGCCTATAAAAGTCTATAAATGTCAGCTGGAAAACAATTCTTTAATGAAAAGCTGATTTTTAATCCTATAAATGGTTCATATGATCGTAAGCCACGATTCGAGTGATGCAATCAGGGTTAAACAGCAGTGATTTACAGCTACTGAATTCACACGAGGTCATTAAAGAGTGCAGTGTTACGACATACTGCTGTGTGTGTGTGTGTGTGTGCACGCACAGCTACGTAACTGCATTTGCTAATTTGTCACTCATGAGATCTCTTACTTTGTCAATAGATAGATAGATATATGATAGAGAGAGAGATATTATGTAGTATACTGGATGGATGGATGGATGGTTGGATGGATGGATGGATGGATGGATGGATGGATGGATGGATGGATGGTTTTTTGGTTACATGACCTCAACATTCTGTTATTTATTTTAACTTTATCTTTTTATAATCATATAACATTTTAATGTTTGTCCTTGTGATTTAACATGTTTAAGCATAAAAATTTAATTTTTGCACTCAATTGCATACAAAAAAACCATAAGTTTAATATTAAAGATTAAAATAGGATCAGATTTTACCACAAGACAATAGAAAGGACTTAATTGTTAATATAGAAATGATAAAAGTCAGTTGCTCTGGATAAAAAAAAATCTCCTATCGAATTTTCATTGTGCAATAATGCTGGGACACTTAAAAAACCTCTATAAAAAACTCCTCACACTTTTAAAGGATAAAAAAATAAAGAATAGAAAATATGGTTTAAAAAATCATTAAAACGTTAATAGGCTGAAACTTATATTACAATGAAATTAATTATTACAAAATTATATAATTCATTGTTATTAGTCTTATTGATGATTATAATAATAATCAAATAAATACTAACATAAAACATTTTGTAAAGTTCAATAAATATCCTTAAAAAATCATTTGTAATAAAAAAACTACTAAAGGTTATGAGTTCAAGATGCCACCGCTCGGCCCTGGGGCAAGGTCTTTACCCCTGTATGTAAGTCGCTTTAGATAAGGACATTTGCAAATCTGTCCTTGCGATCACGCTTCCAAGGAACGAACCAACATCTGAGACACATCGTCTTTTTATTAAAAAAAAAAGAACTCCTCACACTCGGTCCGCACGTCAACCGTTTCTGCAGAGCTGAATTGCAGTTTATAGTATAAGAATACAATAAAAAATTAAAAAAAAAAAAAACACTCCGTGACTCCATCAAAACACTCTTAATTTTATAAATATTTTTTACATTTCTATCGCTGCCCAAAACACACAAAAAAACAGCAGGTTTAGTGAAAATAAAAAGGAAATGAAACGCTAACAACCTTATAGCACATAATACATAGTTAGCGGCGCCCCCTGGAGCCCCCCAAGACCACCCACCCCCCGCAAGTTTGAGCGCAGAGGGTAATATCAATTAAAATGCAGAGAAATGTCTGTGGGCGCCACTGTACATAATCTGGAGCTTGGCACTGTATTAATACAGTTAAACGATTACAATATAACAAACAAACACAATTAGTAGTAACACATTCATTATTATTACACAGAATATTATTCAATTCCAAAAAAATTATTAATAAGACTCAAGTTTGGTAAAAAAAATTCAAGCTTAAGGTGTTTTTTTTTTGTTGTTATTACATTCATTCTTGTGTGCATTTGTACACCTGATGAAGTTTCAGTGATGTTCCATGTGTTGTCCTTTCATCAGAAAAGGAAAAAACGTAGATATGTATAAGTTTTTGAACGTAGTACTGCTCAGACAGTAGACTATGGGGTCCAGCAGACAATCCAGATACGAGAGGCACATGAGGCCGTCGTAAACCTGAACGGCGATTTCTTCCGCTCTCGGTAGCTCCTTGAGTCTGGCCATCAGCAGTACCAGCCTTGAAATGGCAGACGGCCAAAAGCAGAATACAAACACCAAGACGACCAGCGTGACCAGGAACACGGCTCTCCTCAACTTGGTCCTGTCGCCGACCGTCTTCTCCTTCAGCCTATTGGTGATCTTGATAGTACAGTAGACCAGGATGATAGAGGGGATAAGAACCGGTGTGAAAAACACCAGCTCTCTGAAGGTGATAGCGATGGCGTTCTCTGCAATCACGTCGGTGGGTGTCTCGTCCGTACCGTTGCTGTTGCAGCACTCGAAGGTGGTCAGCATGGACGGGATGGTCAGAGGCAGAAGCACCACCCAGACCAGGACAGAGATGAGAACAGATCGTTTACGGATCTTGAACGGGTTCTTATATCCGGGGTGAACCACGCTGAAGTAACGGTCGATGGAAATGATAGTCAGGAAGGCGATGCTGGCTCCTCGGTTCAAGAAGAGCATAAAGAGAACCGATTTGCAGACGATGTTGTTGTTACTCCGTCTCTCCCCTCGCTGAAAGTAATACGCCCTGACCGGCAAGCAGATCAGCAGCAGGATATCCGCCAGGACGAGATTGAAGAGAAAAATGTTGTTGCTTTTGGATTTCCAGAATTTTAATTTAAATATGAAGAGGTAGATCACGGTAAGGTTCAAAGGAAGAGCCAGGATAAACTCCACGATCATCACAGAGAAGTAGAAGGTGTACAGATCCTTACTTCCAGCTGTACAGTTGTCACTTGCGTGATATTCCATTAGTAATTTTTTTTTTTAAGCTTCGTCAGTCCGATAGCTTGGGATGTCCGGAAAATTGTAGCTCAGATGAAGGAAAAGCTAGAAATCATAAAACATCTTGCATTCTTCTAAGCTCCTGAGACATACTGCTTGGTCTTTACCGAGTTTTATTCCACTAAGCAGTAACTCTGCGACTCAGCCCCTTCGCTTCAAGTTGCTCAAACTTGTTCCTGGAACACTTCCCATGCCTAAGGAGGCACGTCACAACATGCTTCAGAGTTACTCAGCAGGAGAACAAACCAAAGACAAACACAATGGAAAAAAAAAGTCATCAGTCCCTTGAGACACTTTGCTAGTCGGCGTCCCGGTTAATCAGCACTGATAGTTTATCTCTTTTTTTTCCTAATCTCCTTTCAGCTGGTTCTCTGGGATTTTACTCACGTTGCAACCACGTCTGGACTGACGATGTGTTTGTAGTTGTGTAATAAGGATCAGCTGGACAGATCAAGTTATGTTTTCTGTAAACACTCGATTTCTCAAGCACATGGCGTGTAGAGTTATAATCCAGCAGAAATTCATGAAAATGGTGTTAGAGTCTCACCTAGTTATAGAAGTTTTGATTTTTACTGTGACGGAACATTTGGAAAATAATCCAAACGAGCCTAAACATGTGATGCCCTAAAAAGAAAAGAAGTGATTCACATACATTTCTTAAATATTTGAAGGTTCTTATTAACAGGTTAAAGACCTGAATTATAAATTTAGATGTACTATAGCTTTGCACTACCCATCATTATGCATCTTTGCACAATCTATAACTATCTATTGTTACACCTCTATATTCTATCCATATACCTTCTGTACATTATTTACCCCCACCTCTGTAACTATCAACCCCACACCCTATTTATTACACTGCTATTTATTGTAAATAAGCCACTTATGAACTTCTGGTTAGATGCTAACTGCATTTCATTGGCTCTGTACATGTACCTTGCACAATGACAATAAAGTTGAATCTAATCTAATCTAATCTAATCTAATCTAATCTAATCTAATCTAATCTAAAGATGCTTTGAACTTTTACTTGATTTCCAAAGCAAAAAAAAAAAGATTTATATGATTTTTTTTGTTCTTTTGAAGCTTTAAATATTTAATATTTTTATTTTAATTCTCAAAATATGTTTATACATACATACATACGTACATACACACATTAATCAATCAATCGATCAATTAATCTATTTATGTATATCTGTCTATCCAATAATGGCAATAAAAGGAAATGCAATTAAATATTATTTTTATAGTACTTTTAACAACAGCATTCGTCACAAAGGAGCTTCACAGAAGACAAAAGTGCAAATTACATTTAAATTAATAAAAATATGAAATAATACAAAATATTTAATAATAATTTATCCCAAATGAGCAAACTGGTACAACAGCAACAGGAAAAATCCATCCATCCATCCATCCATCCATCCATTCATCCGTTCATCTGTTCATCTGTTCATTACCCAATCAATTAACAAATATACAATCATTTTATGTTACTTCCATGGTTATTGGGACTTTTATCTTAGAGTGAGTTAGCTTGCCTTGGTATTTCAGCTGTATATATAAGGAGGTATGATAGATACTCGACTATGATGTGTTGGCAGCTTGTCCTATCTTGTGCCCCTGGTCTAGACTCTGGTTTCTATGAAACTGTACACATAAAATATGTGGGTTTAAACCACTGGTGAATTTACAAAGCATGGGTTTGATATGGGTAGAAAACTGTGACGTTCTGCCATGTTGTATGCTCGCTCTACTGCATCTCAGGTAATGCCAGTGACTACAAGAAAGCCAGGTATGACCTTTAAGGAACCATTAGGACTGCCAAGGAAGAATACAGGCTGATACTGAAGTGCCATTATACTACTGCTGGCGCCTTATGCGTTTGGCAGAGACTACGGAATATCACAGGCTATCAGAGCAAAAGCAGTTGTAATATCACTGACAGCTGTATTTCAATGAATTCTTTACACTTTGAGACCCCCTATAATGAAACACTAGGACATCTGCAAACTACTAGTTACCTCATTTACTTCAGCAGTTGTGGCCACAACTTTTGGAAAAAAATTAGCCTGCCCAGAGAGCCGATCCCTGCAAACTGCTCATCTGTACTAGCTGATATACATATCTGTCCCACCATCTTAAAAAGGACCATCAACCTTCCCCTGCCTGAGAACCACAAAAAAAAAAATTGTATGGACTGTAATTCCAGTCATCTTTGACCCACTCCAGTTTGACTGAACAGATCCCCAGAGAACGCTATCAGCACAATACTACACATTTCTCTTAAACATTTGGAGAACAATGACAGCTATGTTTACCTGCTGTTTATTAATTATAGTTCATTGTTCAACGCAGTAATTTTTATCCAAGCTGTTCAACCTTGTTGTGCCTTCCATCCTCTGAATGTGCCGATAGTCTACTGAGGCGAGAGGTATTTAGAACCCAAGTGCAGTTTATATACAAAATACTATAGCAGGAACCTAGCAGGAACCTAGCAGGAACCTAGCAGGAACCTAGCAGGAACCTAGCAGGAACCTGAACTCGCCACAGTGGTAACAGCAAACAACAAACCACAAAGACAGGACAGACAGAGGGGCTATAAATACACAGGACAAAACACCTGTGAACACTTAGGACCCAACTAACCAATGACAAGGACAAGGGGAAGCACATGACAGGAAGACATGGAAGAACAAGGAAGTAAACAAAACACTGCCTAGGCTAGCTAAGCTAGCTAGCATAGTGTAGCCTAGAGACAAAACAAACAATGAACAAGAATCAACAAAAAACAAGAAAAACAAAAAACATGAAACAAGAAAGACAATAAACAAGAACAGGAAAACCTTCCACTGAAACTGGGTGTTGGACTTTTTAACTGCCAGACCTCAATTAGTATGAATAAAAAAAACACACATCCAGGTCAATAATCATAAACACAGGAATACCACAGGGCTGTACACGGCCTCCCAGAACAACACCAGCATAATTATATTTGCTGATTATATCAAGGTCATGGGTCTGATAATGGGAGGTGAGGAATCAGCAAACAGAAGGGAAGTAGTTGAGTTAGCGAAGTGCTGCCAGGACAACAATCAGTATTAGGGAACAGCACTCAACAATCAGTATTAGTGAGACTAAGGTGGAAAGAGAGAGAAACTTCAGATTTCTGGGTGTTACCATTACTGATCGTACCTGGTCTTAAAACACATTACACTTGGTTAGAACATCACATCAGGGTCTACACTTTTTTTATTTGCAGCAGCACAGTGGCTTAGTGGTTAGCGGCATCACAGCAAGAAGTGGGGTATTTCTGTGCAACAAATGTATTTGTGGGGGTTTGTATGTTCTTCCTGTGCTTGCGTAGGTTTATTCCGGGTTCTCCGGTTTTCTCCCACAGTCCAAAAACATGTATGTTATGTTGATTGGTGATTTTAATTGCCTATAGGAGCGAGTGTGTGTGGTTGTTTGTCTGAATATGGCCCTGTGATGGACTGGTGACCTGTCCAGTGTGACCCCAGCTCTTCACCCAATGACAGACTCCAGCTGATCCCTGTGACCCTGATTGAAACAAGTGGGTATAGACAATAGATGGATGAATAGAAGTTTTTTATTTGCACTAGTAATTATTTTTGTAAAATTTCATTTACCTCGTCTGTCTTTCTCTTTTCCTCCCCCTTATTAAACCCTTATAATTCAAAATGTTCTAGACTGCTGAGAAAATTCCAAAAAAATCATTGTATGGTGCAACAGACCTTTTTTTTCTATACACATAACAATAAACTCTTGAATCTTGAATGCTTTGCCCCATGGTGTAACAAACATACATTGCCCACTAAGTTGCAATAATAGATGAATTGGAGGAAATCTGATAGCGTGCCCAAATCTCAGCCCTTCGAATGGAAGAATGATGATGAAATGCCCTCGAGGGTGCCCCAATTGAGAGTAAACACGCTTACTTCAGTGTCCTAGTGGAGAATATGTGTCACAGTGCCCTCGAACTTCCCTACATACAGAAACACATGCTGAAATGTCCTGTCAGTTGGTTCCTTTATTCTTATATAACAGCTGTTTAGAACCATTCCAGCTGTTTACAACTAAACTAAAAAATAAAACTTTTAGGCACATAGAGTAAATAAAATTAAACATAAAACCAGGCCAGACGTCTGTAGTCGTCTTAACCGGCGGAGAAAAAAAAGCCTGCACAATCAGTCCTTTCGGAGTCAGAAGAAAAGTCCCAGCAAATCTGGAGGAAAGGTGACACTCACTGAAACGCACGAGACAAACATTTCAGCAGACTCTGTAAACTAATTTATCTGTATTCAATAAATAGGGGAAGGGGTAGCTTAGTGGTTATGGTGTTGGACCGTTGGTTTCAATTTCCTAGCACCACATAGCTGCCACTGCTGGGCCCCCGAGCAAGGCCCCTAACCCATAACTGCTCAGTTGTATAAAAACAGAAGATAAATGTAAGTTGCTCTGGATAAAGGTGTCTGCCAAATGCCAGCAATGTAAATATTAACATCACAGTAAATAGATTAAATCTTAATAAATCATTTTGTGAAACTCTACAGCAGGGTGGCTTAGTGATTAGCACTGCAAAAAGGTCCTGGGTTCGATTCCCAAACAGGGGTCTTTTGGTATGGAGTTTGTATGTTCTCCATGTGCTTGCTTGGGTTGGATGACTCTGGGTTCTCCGGTGTTCTCCCACAGTCCAAAAACATGTATGTTAGATTGATTGGTGATTTTAAATTGCCGATAGGAATGAGTGTGTGTGTGTGTGTGTGGCCCTGTAATGGACTGGTGACCTGTCCAGGGTTTCCCCCTCCTGCCTTTCATCCTTTCAGAGACGGCTGGGATAGATTCCAGCAGATCCCCGTGACCCCGAATTAGGGAATAAGCGGATTTAGCGGATCAAGTAAAGAATTGGTAAAAAAAGAATTGGTTAAAATAAAACGAGATTGATTAATTTTTAGAACTAAAACCGACTATTTTCATGTTTATCTGACTGATAACAGAGACGAGAGTGTGAGCGGTGTCAGGCTCACAATCGGCTGCAGGGTCGAGTAGAAGGAACCAGACGCTCATGAGTCAGTGTATCGCGCAGGTTAGATCACAGAGATCCTCTGGCAAATCCACACCTCATCCGGATGCTGAAAACCTGGTGAGCAGCTTTTAGACGTCACACATCTGCTAGCAATTATATACTGAGGGACACTGAAGCTGGAGATGAGGAAATGAGTCATTAAATCAAAACGAGCGCAAAAAAACAATGAATCAACACATCTGAAAGTGTTTTAGTCTCTGTGTGGAAAGGATAGTACACGCTTTAGACAAAAGGATGAGGAAAAAACATTCTGAGTATTTTTTTTTAACAGATTTCACAGACGTTACTAATTCACCCCAGATTTGAACCCTTTCGCAGCACACTGGCATTAATTCATCAGACATTTTTAATCAGTGTACTTTACTGCTGCACTTCTATTATAAGATTTTTAATAACATGGGAAGGAGGAAATGTGTGATTCAGATCTCCACAATAACGTTGATAAAGTGATCCAATGGAAAGAACAGATCAGGCTTCTGTACAATTTGGATTCTTAATGCAACTATTTTATATTTGACTATAAGATCAAACAACACTATTCAATTCGATTTTTAATTCAATTTTATTTGTTTGGCCCTTTTTACGATGCTCATTGTCACACAGCAGCTTTACACAATCATAAAGAAATGATAAGATGAAAATGAATCAGAAATCAGTTTGTCCCTGATGAGCAAGCCGGAGGCGACGGTGGCAAGGAAAAACTCCCTGAGACGGAATAGGAGGAAACCTTGAGAGAAACCAGACTCAACAGAGAACCCGTCCTTATATGGGTGAAAAACAGGTAGCAGGAATTATGTGGTTACACTGTGTGTGTGTGTGTGTGTGTGAGCAACTTAAATCATAAGTCCTTAAAGAACAGCTGAAACGTCTTTATGGCAGAGTGGAAACGTCCTCCTGGTTATGTGATCATCAGCTGGAGCGGGTCAGCGGGGTGGGTTAGACAGGTCCGGAGTGGAGATGGGGTCTGGATCACTGGCAGCTCAGTTGTGGCATATGTAGCTCGATGTTTGGGGTGGGGTGGGGGTTGAGTGACAAAAAAGAAGGAAAACAGTACAAGCAGTTCAGCTGTATTTTATTCATGATTTAATGTAGTTTTAATGTTCACTCTTTAATGATTTCATTTCCTTCCTCATTTCACAGACTCATCATAACGCTTGCACAGTCTTTATATTTATATTTCTAGTATTTGTATTTCCTTTTTTGATTGTTTACATTATGTCTACGTTTATCTGTGGAAAATGCTGGAAGTTTAAATTTGCCTTTGGGATGAATAAAGTATCTATCTATCTATCTGTCTGTCTGTCTGTCTATCTATCTATCTATCTGTCTGTCTGTCTGTCTTATTACATTTACAGCATTTGGCAGACATTCTTATCCAGAGTGACTTGTATTTATCTCTTTTATACAACTGGGCAATTGGGGGTTAAGGGCCTTGCTCAGGGGTCCACAGTGGTGGCTTGGTGATGCTCTTTTGTGTACAAAACATCTTTGTACCAAGCTTACGACATTTGCACAGTGTTGTGTTTCTCACACTCTCTAAATTTGTACAGTACTTAACGCTAAACTGCTTTTACACGTTAACACATAACAAAATGAAACCAGCACCTACATCTGTGTTAATATATAGACAAAAGGCAGTGTAGCGATTATTTTCACCAGAACCAGAATGACAGAAAAGCTGACTTTAGGAGACATAAACACATTAGTGACACCTGATCTGATCCGACATGCATGTGATACGGGTATGTAACAACCCAGTAATGCCCTTGACATTTCACTTCATCAGCAAGATCCAGATCTCAGACCCTGATTTCTCTGACCAAAAAGTTCACACAAATTTTATGTCATAAATTTAACTACAGTTTAGATAAGTGTCTTCTTAGGAGAGGAGATTATTGCTTTATTTTTCACAAAGACGCTTCACAAATCCCATCTTAGAATTTTCAGGGCACAGCATCAGCTATGATACAGCGCCTCTGGAGCAGGAAGGGTTAAGGATCAGTGGCAGAGGCAGACTGACGCTCAGTGAGGCTTGAACCCAGATCCTCCTGGTCATTCAATCAACAACTCAGCACCTTAACCATTTGATCTGGTGTTACTGCAGTTGCTCAGGTTCAGCAACATTATGTGGCCAAAGAATGAGGTCAGCTGACTACCTGAATATACTGAATGACCAGGTTATTCCATTCATGGATTTTTTTTTTCCTTTCCTGATGATATGGCCATACTGAGGATCCATCAGGCTTAAAATGGAAAAGAGTGGTTCAGGAAGCACATGACATTATTTTTACACATGGATTAGCCACCACAGAATCCAGAGCGTAACCGTAACATTAAGAATTTTTGGGATGTGCTGGGGAAGTCCGACTCTCCCATCATCAGTACAGGATCTTTGTCATCACATGACGTGCATACATTGTAATTAAACAGACTTCCTGTTACCGTTAGTGAAAAAAGTGTTTTATTTCTCTTATACCACAGCAACATACCAACAACATGTCTGTTTTCACTTACATTATAGCAGCTATACACCGATATACCTTTCCACCTGTTTTTGGCTATGAAAAGGTTAATTCATTCATTCATTCTCTATATCCGCTTATTCCCTAATTCGGGGTCACAGGGATCTACTGGAGTCTATCCCAGTCATCTTCTAAAGAGCAAAAGGCATGTGGGGGACACCCTGGACAGGTTGCCAGTCCATCACAGGGTCACACACACACTCACCCCTATGGGCAATTTAGAATCACCAGTCAATCTAACATACATGTTTTTGGCTGGGAATCAAACCGGGGCTTTCTTGTTGCGAGGCAACGGTGCTAACCACCAAGCCATCTTGCTGCCCATGAAAGGTTTATAATCAGCCTTAAAACTTTAAATATAAATATATAACAGCTTTATCTTTAACTGTTACTAAGCATTTTGACACTAGAGCGTTAAATAAACTTACAGATCTCCTTACTGAAAATTTACGGTATCAATGGTTGCACCTGTTTTTACACCTGAAACTGTTACAGGGAATAAATCACCCTCTGACCCATCAGTGTGGGAAATTCCGGAGTCGTACTGCGGTACACTGTGAACTCATTGTGTATAAATGATGGATAAAGAATAGTTTTGCGTGTAAGGACGTGTGGGTGCTGTTCGCCCAAAAGATTCCCAAAAGCTGAAGATAGATATGTGCCTGACAAAACTTTAGTCCTTATTGCAGTCTTTATTGGCCAATATGGCATGTGACATGCAATAACAACCAATCACAGTTTGCTTTGATGAGCAACACGTAAAATCCAGTTTTTCATTAAAATCACATGTTCAGCCAACAGTCCGTGGGTGCGGCTTTTGACATTGACACTACATTAAGCTTTTAAAAGCTTTTTGTGTCAAATAACCGTACTAACAGTGTTACTTTCTTAATTAATTACTGTTTCCCCCGTTACTGACAATAAAATGCAGCGTTACTCTTACTATAATTGAGCTTACGGAAGCACTTTTCAGCCGAGTCGCTTCTCTTAGCCATCAGACCTGCAAAGTTTGTCTGTGTGTGTGTGTGTGTGTGTGGTGAGGTGGGACACAGAACTAATGATGATTGGTTTAGGTAGAGTAAAATACTATTATACTATCATACTAAATTGCTAAATTATCATAAATCACACATAAGTCACAAGTCACATAAACCAACGTCAACATCTCCGTCTAGAATTACATAATTCATTAATTAATTAAGTTTGTACTACATTTAGTTTAAAAAGTCTGTTCTATACAGCAGTGGTGGGTCGTCAGGGCCAGTAAATACTTCTCTACTGTCCTAAACACTATCAGAATCGCTCACCTATATTTACAACCTAAATTCTAATATTAGTTCCATTAAATTGTATTAATTTATTCCAACAGTTTCTTCCCTTCATTTCATTTCGTTTCTATGTACTGCCATGTTAATCTGAAAATTTTAATTCAACTGTACAGACCTGTTTCGCTAGTCTGTACTAGGCTGTAAGAATTTACTCTGATCAACCAATCAGAGCACCGAAAAATGATTATGTCATCGTGTGCCAAATAGAGGGCCGCAGGAGGCGGGTTTAAAAATCTGATTGGTTAAAGAAACAGTCTTAAATAATGTCAACCAATTAGCATAAGATACATTGGCTTTAGTGTAATTTTAATCATGAACAGCTGGCACTGTAGACTGAACCCTATACTATATGGACAAAAGGTTATGAACATCTTCCCAGCACCCACACATAAGTGTGTCTTCTTCAAACTGGCTTTATTTGTTGTATCATTCCATTCTTCCTTCACTGGAACTAGGAGACTCAATCCCTGTTCCAGTATGACAATGTTCCTGTGTACAAACCCCCTGGTCTCCATCAAGACATGCTGTGTTCTGGATGTTCTGGAGTAGAAGAACTCTCATGTCCTGTACAGATTCCTGATTCTGACTCAACCCTTAACACTGAACACCTTTGGGATGAACTGGAACCCCGACTGAACCCCAGACCTCCAAACCTCAACATTAGTGTCTGATTTCACTAATACTATTGGAACTGAATGATGAAATCCACAGTCACATGACCCAACTGAGTGGAAAACCTGCACAGAAGTTTGGAGGTGATTATAAGAGGAAGCGTAAGGCTACATCTGGAATGGGATGTTTAAAAACACATCTGGATGTCTGATCTCACTAATACTATTGTATGAATACTTTCATGACACAATCTAGCAAATAGATGAGGTTATTACAGGACAGAGACTCACACTTAATCTGAAGTCGGGTGTTTAAAAAACAAATAACAATGTGACTATCAGGTGTCCCAATACTTTTGTCTTTATACCAAAAGGAAAGTATTTCATTAACTCATGCTGTGTGCTTAAAAAAACTTCAGGAATAATTCATGTCGGTTCACACAGCCAATCAATAATTCCTTCCAGTGTAACAGAACCACAACTTACCATTTCTCCTAGGGTTATTTTTACAGTTCAGTATTGATGAATCAACTTAGTGAGTCAATGACTCACGTTGAAACATTACAGCCACATGATTGTCACCTGTTTCCAGTCTGTAATATATGTTCAGACTGAAAATGACTCAATAAACCTTACATAATAAACTAGTGTTCATAGCCATATTAATGTTCATTATTGTGATAAAAATGTGTCCTTTTTTCAATTATCTTCTATAACAATTATCTTCAATTATCTTCAATTATCTTCAATTATCACATTTTTTCACATTTTTGCATTTTTGTTACCATTTTGTTTTCATTGACATAATATATGAAAAAAAAAAAAGTAAAATAAATAAATAAATAAATAAAAATCTGTCATTTCATATACTTATGGGGGCCCCCTGGTGGCCACAGGGGTCATTAACAGCTGCTTAGTTTGCTTATGCCTTGTGCTGGCTCTGTAAGAGCTGCCAACTATTCTGCAGTCAACAGTCTTAATTTTCTAAAGCCAGCTTAAAAGTGGAACCAGAGCCATGTCTGATCGCATTTCAGTCGTGGATGCATAGCTAATACGGCATCTATTTTTTAAAAGGACGAGACGAGTCAAGGTCAAGGACTTCCACCGCCTGGACAACAGCGATTAAATTCCGTATACTGAGTACGGAGAATAGCTACATCCATCCCCAAGCTCTTTCTGATCATTCTTGTCTGACGGCTTACATAGAGCACAAACTGATTATAAAAAAATGGAAAAATACAAATTGATCCGGTGTCTGTTTCTGTATGTAAATATTTATGGACATTTTTAAATACTTAAGTAACAATAATAAACATTTAATAATCGGAAAAGTAAATGTTAAGCTGCTATCATGCTCAGGTCTTCTGCAATCAGTCTAAAGCTCCAGCTACTCGAGACTAAATTCTAAATGATACTTAGATAAGTACAGATAATTGTTTGTCTTGTTTTGTTCGAAAATATAACACACACACACACACACACACACGGAGTAGCCTTGTAAAACGCAAAGTGCTGCTTGAGCATGTATCAACTTGGCTAAATAATCCCATGTGTTGACACACAGACACCCTGGAGAGATTTTCAGGATTTGTTTTGCTCTTTTAACACACTTCCATCAACTCCCTGAAATAGAATTGAGGAAGTGCTGAAATAAACCCTCTGACAGAAGTCCCCTGTTATAATCACATCCTGTCTATTATATTATATTGTTCTTTATTTAAGGGCTGATGATTCAGGGTTTTTTTTTTTTTTACTCCCAAACGATCGCTGTGATGCTCAGACGTCTCTCACTCCGTTTACTCGTCTGGTCTGAAGGTGCTGCAGTTCCCAAACAAGAAAACAGGTGGAGCAAATTTGGTTTTACTTACAAAATGCTAACAACACAGTGGGTAGTTGTAGCTCAGATTGTACTGATTGTAAAGTTGGCAGTTCTTTTTTTTCCATTTTTTATCTAATCTGCTAAGGTTTTCAGAATCAGTGGTGCTGCCCATGGAACCTAAACTATATTAGGAGTGGCAGATTGATAAATACGTGAATTCATTCTTGAGAAAAATAGCGCCTCTGTCGTTGTTTCTTCGCGTCTCCGTGCGCAGACGTTAGCCGACTCGTGAGCTTGTGAAGTTCGTGCATGATGGTCCTGACGTCGAGGGGGTCCTGCGAGGCTTTCTGCGTGACCTCGTTGAACGGATACGTCAGGATGAAATCCCCGACACGATGACAGGGTACAGTCATGTCATGTATTGTCTGATCCTTTAGGAACCCTGGAGGCTTTTGTGAGGATTTTGGGGGGTAAATACTAGGTAATCTGAACCTTTTGGATGAAAAGCATTTAGGATTTTTATGTTTTAGGTTCGAGCACAAGACCAGTTCACAAAGCTCCGGATCAGCAAGTTCATTTCGAGAGTAATGACATGGTGCTTCAGATGCACCTTTGGTCTTTGAATTTGGAAATAAATTTGAAGGTGTTTTCTTAAGATTACCACTACAAGACTGGTGTTTTGGTATGAAAAGTACTTGTTCCTTTTCTGGCACCAAACAGGATGTGTGCAAGCAGCATTTCCACCTCAACCTGTCCCTCATCCTGAAGTTCATCAGGTCAATGAGATCATTAATCAGACCTTTGACCATTCTATCAACTGGACAGTCTAAAGAAAGTGCCGGACTGTAATTGACCTCTAAAAGCCAGGGTTTCAAGTTGGAATCGATGAGGATGTCGACTCCGAATAGCTCCACGCAGTTTGTGCTGGAAGGAACCGACGGAGCGACGGTGAGCAGAGTCAGGGTCACCATGTTGCTGATCTTTTGCCAGAGCAGACCTTGATTGACGTCTTGGCTGTGAAGAAAGTTCCGGAATTTACTTATGCTCCATTTACACCCCTTACCTACCCGCTCTTTACCTGTAGCGTAGAATAAACCGAATTTGTTGATGCTCGTGTTTGTGAGGTGAGAGAACGGGTTGTCTGGAGACGCTAGGTCGTATTTCTCGGTCGCAAAGCGCACCAAGCCTTCCTGGTGCATGTAAATGGTCAGAGGGCTGAAACTCGTCACACACACGTAGACGCGCAGGTCAAATTTGTAGCCCGAGATCAGAAACGGGTCGCTGATATATTTCTGTACGATCACAATCGAGTCATAAGTCAAGCGCTTGATATCCTTAAAAATAAAGATGCCCCTCCCCCGAGAGAGATCCGCCGGTTTGCAGATCCAGTACACGCACTTGCCTTTGTTTTTGGTGTACTCCTCCAGAAACCTGATGTAATCGTTCGGCAGGATGAACGACACCGGACTGAAGTCGTAAAGCGCAGGGCCGTACGCGCCTCTCATTCTTCTCAGGTTCCGTGCTAAGCAGTCCTTGCGTGAGATCCTGGCTGTTCTAGGGTGGTGATTCAGCCTCTGCCAGGGTGAGAGCGTCTTATAGTCTGAGCTACGAAAAGCTGAGCTGCTCCAGTACAGGTTCCAGTCTCCTTCCTCCTGCTCCTCAGGGTCGAACTCCTCCCAGCCACGCTCCAGCAGCACCTCACGCACCACGTCTGGAGCGTTCTCGTGCAGGCGGAACACCAGAGGGGCGTTAACACGTGTCCTCGCAGACATGCAGCTGACATGCAGCTGAAAAAAAGGACGTTCCGTTTAAAGTAGGGAAATGGGTAGGAAAACTGTGAAATGTAGAACTGATCAGTTTGGTAAATTTGGAAAATCTTTCGTTGAGGAACTGACAAATCCATCATAAGTATTTACACCCCTTGAACTACTGCACATTTTGTAATGTTACGAACGAGATAAATCCTAATTTTCATAACGAGTCACAAATCAATGCACAATAACGTAATTACAAATTAAAGCATAACGTCTTTATTAATTAAACATTGATTTCTTATATTTCGTCAATTATTTTTTATCCGGAGGGCAACAGAACTTTACAAGCAAACTACTTTTCACAAGATACTATATCCTATAAACTATACACCTTTATAAATAAAGGTTTTTTTATTATTATGTTAGTCTTATTTTTATTTGCATTAAAAAACACTGTTTTATTTGTTTGTTTCTGGCAAACAGTTGTTCGACGTCTCCAATTTTAAAAAAAATATACAATAAATAAATAAATATATATATATAGATAGATAGATAGATAGACAGACAGACAGACAGACAGACAGACAGACAGATAGATAGATAGATAGATAGATAGATAGATAGATAGATAGATATTCGAATTTAAATATATAATAATTACATAGATACAGATAGATAGATAGATAGATAGATAGATAGATAGATAGATAGATAGATAGATAGATAGATAGATAGATAGATAGATAGATAGATAGATAGATAGATAGATAGATAGATAGAATAGAGATAGATAGATAGATAGATAGATAGATAGATAGATAGATAGTTGGATAGATAGATAGATAGATAGATAGATAGATAGATAGATAGATAGATAGATAGATAGATAGATAGATAGATAGATAGATAGAATGTAAATATAAAGTAATTAGATGAAAAAGCGCTAAACAGGTTGTATAAATGTCATATTTCTTTATTTACTTATTTATTTAGTCATTTATTTATTTGTTTGTTTGTTTGTTTGTTTGTTTATTTGTGTATTTCTCTAAGATCGGGTGTGTACACGTTCCCACCTGTGTGTTTTTGCTCAGCAGTGTGTAACAGTGTCTCACCTTTACAGAGAAAAAACGCGCTGTTTTATTCATCGGGTTTCAGTTCAGCCGCTGGATCATCACTTCCGGTCACCTCCATTCCCCTGCAGGTGAGGGCGCAACATCCTTACAGGCACCGAAGGTATTATGTGTTGGTATGAAAGCAACGGTTACCATGGTTACCATGTCGCTTTGTGACGAATAAATGGCGCGCTGTGCTGTTTATATACAATGTGTGAGACAGATGTTGATTATGAAGAAAAACATAAGATGGAGGTTATTTGTTTGTTTGTTTGTTTGTTTGGGGAAGTGGTGGCTCATGGTTAAGGTTTGGGACTACCAACCCGAAGATTATGCAGACTCTCGTCAATCCTCTTCCTCTCAATTAATTAATTAAGTTTAATATTTTGTTTATGACACTTCTATTAGTACAGCTATAAATAATAACCCTAATATATATAATCCAATTTCACAACATTAATCTTCATTTTTTTAGTATATTAGTATATTAATCTATTTGAGAATATAAAAAAACATATATTTTATTATTTTGACGCTCTTTTATATTTAATTTTATCCAAAAATCTGTTTTAATTCTATCTCTCTATTACATTCTAATAATCTTTTATTAAACCTAAAAATATTTTTATTAATATTTTTAAATTGCTAGTTGCTTTAGCACTAAAATAATTTAGAGACATTATTTTAAGCTTGAAAAAAACTACATAGCGTCGCTTTAATATTGAAATATAATTTGGCTTTCTTTATGTTTTATATCTCTCAGGTTGCGAAGTTAAACAGCTGCCAGTTAGTCAAAAGCCGGTAAATTACTGGAGGACATAAATAATGTCTTATGTGTCATAATTAACCCTTTGCGTTCCGACCCTACAGAAAACAACACAAACATTTCAGTTAGTTTTACTTATTTTTTCATTTTTAAACATTTGTTTGGTTATTAAAGAAAATAATATACAGAAACTGCAAACATTAATGTGTGCATTTTTACATCGAAAAACGTTGAAAAACATTAAAATAACCCTAATAAACCAGTGGCATTTTATTTCTTTTACATAATAATACTATTAATTATTTTAACGATCAACCAATAATCGGGTTTACTGATATTTTTTTCGATATTTAAGCCGTTTTTATTTGTGCGGATATGTTCGGTTTTGTAATATAAGATTGACTGATATCTGCTGCCATCTTTTGAATGTTTTAGGAATTGCATGCAGGATTGACATTACGGCACTTTATTAGCTTTAATAGTAAAAGTAACTTGATTTACTTTAATGAAATACTTTAATGAAGTATTTGCTGATATACTAAATAAATGTTGATCACCTGGAATGTAAAGTAATAAATCTTTTTTTTAATTCAAAGGGTTTCAATTATACTCTTGATTTATGGATCAACACCTTAACACCTGAGTTATCCTGGTTCTCTCTCTCTCTGTCTCTCTCTCTCTCTCTCTCTCTCTCTCTCTCTCTCTCTCTCTCACTCTCTTTGTCTGTCTGTGTTTCTATCTTTCAGTCTCTTTTATTTGGCCTCTCTCCCTTTCTTTCTCTCTCTCTCTCTCTCTCTCTCTCTCTCTCTCTCTCTCTCTCTCTCTGTCTGTCTCTTCTTTGTGTCTTTTCTTCCCTCTGTCTCTCTTTTTGTCTTATTTTCTCTTTGTTTGTCTTTCTATTTTTGTCTGTCTTGCCTCTCTTGTTTAACTCCATCCTCTTTCTCTATATGTCAGTCACCCACTCTCAGTCTCAGTCTGTCTCTTTGTCTCAGTCTGTCTCTTTTTTGTCTTTGTCTCTCTCCCTTGTTGTCAGTCCTTCTCTCTCTTTTTCTTCACAGGGTGGGAATAAAACAGACACAAACATAAAAAAATCAGTATCGGTATCCGTTTTGAAATTATCAGTCAATCTCTAATTATTATTATCATTATTATTATTGATGTACTTTAGGGTAGTAATAATACTCATCGTTGTCGAGGACATTACTTGTTAAAAGGTGCCTCATACCAACCCAAAATAATGTAAATAAAATATATATATATTTTATTATTATAATTGTGTCTGATTAATAATGCTCTGGTTTTTGTCTGGGTGTTTCAGGTGTGTGTCCTCCAGCTTCTCCTTGTTGTGATTGGCCGCTACAGTAGGATTCTTGTACTCGTTATATTCCACCCAGAAGTAGGTCAGCATGTTCAACAGCAGCACTGCGATTAGGATGTAGATTTTGGTGGACAGACAGATGTACGTGCTGTATGCGAAGGCGATCACGAAGCCCAGAGACTCCCACATGCGATAGTTCGCGAATGCTGCCTCCTTGTGGTCAGGGAACAGTGTGCCGTATAATGCTGCCATAGGGGGAAGAAAGGAAAAACACACAGAACGGAGGTGTTTATAAGCCCTTCTGTCAGGATGGAGACCTCGTAGGGCTAAATAGCACTTATATAAGCCCTTAAATCCTGACAGCTGACTGTGGGGCTCGGTGGACTTTATGCTGAGTGACGTCATGGATATATAACGGATGTAATGTCTCTCTATCTTTTTCCCTGTCCGTCTGTCTTATTCTGTCTACATTTACCATCCTGGCATTTGGCAGAAGCTACAATTTTTTAAGCGGTTGAGGGTTAAGGGCCTTACTCAGGGGCCCAGCAGTGGTACCTTAGTGGTGAACTCTTGATTTAATGGTCAACACCTTAACAACTGAGTTACTACGTTAAAATATATTTTTCTCCCTATATATAATTGAGCCTGATTGACAGAACAGAGATACATTTTGGTGGGAGCTCGGTGGTTAGACTACTGATCAGAAGATTATGGGTTCAAGTCCTAGGACTACTAAGATGACATTTACTGAACAAGACCCTTAACCCTCGACTGCCCCAACGGATAAATGTAAGTTGCCCTGGATAAACATGTCTGCCAAATGTCAGAATTGTAAATGTAAATGGGTCTCACCGTTGGTTTGTGTTTGCCACACAGCGTCTGCTACGCCCCACAGGGCAGGAAACACGAAGAAGACGGGCAGCTGGTCCGGGTGTGGCCTCCAGAACAGCAGAGCTATCGCACAACTCAGATTTATCAGAGCAGCTGGAGGAAGAAAGAGATAGAAATGATCAAATATTATTCAGTACCGACTTACATAATCTCCCCGCCCTGTCCTGCCACACCTGAAACAAAGACAGATCATTCACATAGACTGGAACTGCTACCCAAGTGTGTGTGTGTGTGTGTGTGTGTGTGTGTGTGTGTGTGTGTGTGTGTGTGTATTAAAAAATGTATTTAAAATGAACAAAAAAATACCAGAACCCCAGTCCGTCTATCATTCTGTCAGCCTGTCTTTCTTTTTCTGTCTTTTTCTCTCTGTCTGTTTCTATGTCTGTCTGTCTCTCTTTGTTTGTCTTTTTTGTCTTTGTCTGTCTCTCTTGATACCTCTCTGTCTCTCTGGCCTTGTCTGTCTTTTTTTTATTTGTCTGCTTTAAATAGCTTTTCTATTTATCTGTCGGACAAATCGGAAGACCATCTATTTTTTTGTCTCTGTTTTTATATCTGTCTGTCTCTCTTTGGTTGTCTCTTTGTCTGAATTTTAATATTTGTCTCTCTTTTTATCCTGCTGTCTCACTCTCTTTCTCTCTGTCTGCCTGTTACTCTTTCTCTTTTTTTCTGTCTCTATTTCTCTTTGGTTGTCACTTTTTTTGCCTGTCTCCCTATTTCGGTCTTTTTTTTTAATCGTCCCTCTCTGTGTCCTTCCCTCTGTTTGACATTATTTGATTATTTCTGCCTTCCAGTCTTTCACTCTCTAAAGGTCTATGCTCAATGCCTCATCACTGAACCGGTCCTCGACACACACTCGTACCTAAGCAGAAGAGGGCGATCCTCCCTGTGTACTGCGCCAGCTTCCCGACGATGTACGAGCTCAGCGAATTCACAGCACCGAAGCAGATCATCACGAAGCCGACAAAATGGATTCCCAAAGCGCAGGTCACGTAATTCTGCAACACACACACACACACACACACACACACCTTCATCAATTAATCTTACTCTCTTAAAAGTTTATGACTCTTGAAAAACGCATCCAAGTTGAACATTATTCAACTTTACATTCGTGCTGCTGAGACGTCAAACGTCCAGAATGGTGATCAAATGTCTGGAAAGACGTCCTAACTAGGCATTTAAATAGTATGTGAGCTGTCACGTCTCACTCCACAGCTGTTTTTGATATGAAGCTCATATGAAAAGAGACGCTCAGACCTAAAGGCAATGTTTTTGTAGAAACAAATAAAAAAATAATAAAAAGGTCTGGGGACTAATGTATTAAATATATTTCAGTTGTCCCAACAAATGTCTCACACTGAAGATGTAGGACAGTGACGGCTCAATTGTTAAAGGAGGGCCAGAAGATAACAGATCAAGCCCCACCACCGCCAGGCTGCCCTTAGGAGCAAGACCCTTAACCTTTTCCACTGACCCCAAATATATGCGGTGATAAGATATGCGGAGACACCAATTTTTTTGGGGGGGCATTTTAGTCTTTATATATGAAATGGGGGAAATAGAGAAAAAGGAGGGGTGGGACCAAAAGGGACCTGAGCTGAAATCATCGGAGGGCAACAGTGAATGCAGGTGCCGGTGCATTTGCTGGTGTGTTTTAATGTAAACGTGACAAATAATGACTTTCTTTTAATAGGCTTACAAAGTCCTTATTTATTTTATATTAAACTCATCGCTAAAAAACATTGATTTGATAATATCGATGGAAAAGCAAGTGTACCGGTAAAATAGTTCATTTACGATGTAGCTACTGTTTATGTCAGTTTGATGGGTCTCTATTAGGAACCATATATTAAGCTGATCTCTGAACAGGGAGGTGGAATAGGGGTTCGCTCCTTTTCTCACCACGCATCACCCGGTATAACACCCCTTCCGGGAATGATGCCTTTTCCTAGGGGGCAGTGGTGGCTCAAATGGTTAAGGCACTGAGTGGCTGATTTGGAGACCAGGAAGACCTGGGTTCGAGGCCAACCACTGTTGGATCCTTAAGCAAGACCCTTAACCCTTCCTGCTCCATCGGTGCTATCTGCACTATGAACTTACTAAGATAGAAAAGATTTTCACTCTGCTGTAAAAAAAAAGTATATGTGAGAGAATAAGACATTGATATTACATTAAGAACCTCAGCGTACGATAAATTTCAGAAGCAATCATTTCCTCAGATCTGCTCACCTTGGTGTATTCACCGGCCAGGAAGCTTTGCTCGAATCCGCTGTACATCGTCAAAGGAATCAGCATCAACAGCCGCTTATCTCCTAACAGCCTGAAGGTGGCCAAGAAAGTACTGCAGAAGTTCTGGTTGCCTCGGTTTTTCCGAAACCTCTTCGCTTCTTCTCCGTCAATGTTGTCCAGAAAAGCTGCCACAAGAATCATGGCCAGAACCCCGACACCTACAGAGGAGACACAGGGGTTTACAAAACATTTCAACAATGTAGGAAATATGCTAATGTCAGTTTTTCTTAAATTCCTGCACATTGAACATGAGTGCAGCTGTTAGAGAAAGTTATTCCATACTGGACTGTATGTGTCGTGAAAACATTTCTATTTCCATTTCTAGCCAGACACCCTAATCCCCAGTGACTTACATTTATAATGGAATATATTTTTCTTGAATCTATCCGAGCATTCGAGGGTTAAGGGCCTTGCCCAGGGGCCCAGTGGTGTCATCTTATTAAGGCTGGGAAATAATTTCACAATTTTTTAAGTGGCAGTCCAACACCTTAACCAGTGAGCTACCATTTTCCACAAAAAAAGAAAGTGTTGTTAATATAAAGGTTATATAGAGTTAAATAACCAATACCTCCAAGCTGCTACCCTGGGCCCCTGAACAAGGCCCCTAAACTTTAACGCCTCAGGTTGTATAAAGAGGTAAAAGTAAGTCGCTTTGGATAAAAGGGGCTGTTGAAATGCAGAAAAAAACTCCAGGAATGCTGCATTTACACCGCATGTGACCCAATTTCGATGGGATATGACCCACGATTGTTTAAGCTGGGAAAAAAAGCACATGGATTCTTATACTTTTAAATTATTTTTAGGCCTCATATGTGGGAATAAATAGAAAATGAATCGGATACTGCCATATAATCAGACAGATCAGATATTCACATGTCACTGAATAAGCGATGGTGGTGCATGACGTCAACTTTGGTGCAATTTATATAACTTTAAACTGTGTATTTTGATATCTATTATGTTTGTTCACTTAAATGCTGTAATGTTTTAATATGTATAACTTCAGTGATCAATGCTACATTTTTCCATTTTTCCAATGATTATTGCGCCGTTACTTCCTTTTCCTGTCGGTACGTCTACCTTGGGTTGTTAATTTGCAGATATCAGATACGGGTTAGTTTTAATAGAAGATGTAAGATCTGCAGTGTAAATGCGACTGAAATGTGCAGTAGAACAGATTACCAATGTAGCAGCCCATCAGGATGCTGACGAGGTTTTGCTTCGGCCGAGTAAAATTCCCTGTGGTGGTGAAGTTCTCATTGCACAGAGCAGCACCACAAAACTGCAGTCTTTCCTCAGGGATTTCGGCTTAGACACCAGACAGATAATAATAATAATTATTATTATTGTTATTATTATTATTATTATATACAGTGTCATGTAAATCTCATCATCACAGTCAGATCTGTTGTACGCTTCCTTTCAGCCATACTTATGTTGGAGTCTTGATTAAATATGAGCGATGACATCAGGTTTCCCCACACGGCAGACGACTGGAAAATGAGGAAGAACATCCCAAAGTACTGGTTTATGATGTCCTGTCCTTTCTTGTTTTCTTTCTCTGCCTGTGTGTTTCCACTGATGGTGAGGTATGTGCATTTAGCAGACCAAAGCGGAGAGCCTCCCAAACCCAGAACAGCGGATGTAGCGATCAGACTCGGCCTGCAGACATTTTTTAAAATATGTGTCCTTTATTGAAATCGTGTACATAAAATTAAACATATATATATCTTTAATATATATCATTATGAATCTCATTAAAAAAACATTAAAAAGTATATAAAAGCAGTTGTGTCTGGCGCCCCCTAGTGACAGGCTGCCCATGTATAAAATGTTAGAAAGAAAAGAAATTCATGGATTTTAAATAACTAGAGATTTTATTTAACATTATTTCCTTTCTAAGTAATAAATCACTCCATCATGAAAAAAAAACACCGTGTTTAGTGTTTAACGTATGTTTCTTTCTCTTTTTTATTTTTTAGGGGTGTGCACACTTTTGCACCTAGCTCTTGATTGTATAAACACGTGCGGCATCCATCCAACTGGTTTATTCATTCATGTTTTGTAGGGAAACCCCTCACCATCCAGGGAAGAGATTCCCAAAGGAATAGCTGATGTAGCAGGCCATGGAGATGAAGATGGTCCATTTACAGCCCAGGTTCTTGATCATGATGGGGGGCAGAAACATGGAGGACAGAATGATGGTTCCATAGATGACGCTCAGAGAGATAACGCCCATTCCATCTTCTGCATTTAAACTGCTCTGTGATGCACAGTGTAACAGACAACATGCACTTATAAACTCTTTTAACACTATAGCTTTTTTATTTATTTCTGTTTGTCTACCTATCTATCTATCTATCTATCTATCTATCTATCTATCTATCTATCTATCTATCTATCTATCATCTATCTAATCTATCTATTTGATTTTCTGTTTGTCTATTATCTATCTATGTCTATCTTCTATCTGATCTATCTCTATCTATCTATCTATCTATCTATTATTTCTGTGTTTGTCTATCTATCTATCTATCTATCTATCTATCTATTTCTGTTGGTCTATCTATCTATCTATCTATCTATCTATCTATCTATCTATCTCTATCTATCTATCTATCTATCTATCTATCTATCTATATTCTGTCTATCTATTATGTCTGTTATCTATCGATCTATCTATCTATCTATCTATCTATCTATCTATCTATCTATCTATCTCTCTATGTCTATCTATCTATCTATCTATCTATCTATCTATCTATCTATCTATCTATCTATCTATCTGTGTAGTCTGTCTGTCTAGTACCTATCTATCTATCTATCTATCTATCTATCTATCTATCTATCTATCTATCTATCTATCTATCTATCTATCTATCTATCCTATCTATCAGGTTCTTCTTCAGGTTTTTCTTCTGTCGCGCTCTCTCTCCCCTCTGTCTCTCTTTTTTTTCTCTCATTTATCTGTCTGTCTGCCTGCCTATCTATCGTTAAGTCTGTCTTTCTCTTTCTTTCTCTCTTTTTTTGCATGTGTGCTGTTCTGTCTATTGATTTGTCTGTCTATCTGTCTGTGAGACAGACCTGCCACTGTACACACTGCATGTAAAAATGAACTATGTTAGCACTTATTTTCTTTCCTTTGTTTGTAACTTCCTCTCACACTGTCAATCAGTCTATCTTTCGTCTCCCTCCGCTCTCTCTCTGTTAATGTATCGGTATGTTTTACTCTCAGTCTGCCCGTTCATTGTTGTCTCTCTCTCAGCCTGCCTGCCTATCTATCTGTCTGTCTGTCTGTCTCTCTCTGTTTGTTTGCCTGTCTCTACATTAATCTTTCTATCTGTCTGTCTGTCTGTCTGTCTGTCTCTCTACATTTCTTCTTCTATAACTTTCTTTCTGTTGACCTGTCTGTTTGTTTTGGCACTGTACATAAAAATTCACCATGATCGCAGTTTTTTGTCTTTGATTGTCTTTTATTATGTTTCTGTCCCTCTCTTTCTAGCACTCTTACGTGTCGGAGCTGTTACTATAGTAAGGTGTCAGAAAAAGAAAAGGCGCTCACCTGGAGACTCTGCAGTCCTCCGTATGCCGTAAACAAGGACAAAAATCCGAAAGACACCACCAACACATTTTTAGTATTCCGACTTATCATTTTGTAGCAGGTTGGACGCTTCCAAATGTCAGAATTTCAGCTCAGTGGAAACTTTGCACTTTGGTCCTTTTTTTTTTTTTTCTTACACAACAGTTATGTTATGGGTCAAGTCAAGTTCAAGAAGGTTTATTGTCATTTCAATCAACCGTATATAGCAGACGCAGTACACAGTGAGGACCCCATGGTGCTACACAAAACATAGAATTACACAACAAAACCACCAAAAAACAAAGAGCCACTGAACAGAACACACACAGAGCTAAAGACTAAAAGTAAAGTTACAGTTTAAGTTACTAAAGTTAAAGTTTGCTAAAGTAAACACAAATAATGACATCAATCCGTTACTAAAAAAAGGTCCCTTATCGACTTCCTGTCATGAGTAACTAAGATCAAGGTTCTAGTGGTGGACTTGTGAGTAAACCATTTTAAGACTTCTTTAGACTTATTCTTTACATGTAAAAGTAATAAACTTTAAGAATTTGGCTAGTTTTATTTTGTACTATACTCAATCAAAGGAGTATAAGTATTACAATAAGACTTACCGAGAACAGAGCAGATAGACTTTAACTCCTCTGTAGATTAAGTCAAGTATACATGTTTTTGGACTGTGGGAGGGAATCGGAGAACCCGGAATAAACACACACAAACATAGGGAGAACATGCAAACTCCACACAGCAAGACCTCTTCCCAGGAATCGAACCCTGCCCAACCCCTTCATGCAGTGCTAACCAGTAAGCCACCATGCTTAACCAGTTGACCGGTGATCCTAAATTGCTCATAGAAGTAAATAAGGGGGGTGGTAGTGGTTAAGCTGTTGTACTACCAACCTGAAGGCCCGGGTTCAATTCCCAGCACCAGCAAGCCACCACCGCCTGTCCCCTTAGCAAGGCCCTTAACCCTCAGTTGTAAAACAGGGAATTATGTAAGTTGCTCTGGAGAAGGGCGTCTGCCAAATGTAAAGAAAAATAAAGTTTTGTGGGAAGTGGTAGCACAGTGAATGAACATGGGTTCAATTCCCCTGAGCAAGGCCCTTAACCCACAATTGCTCAGTTGTTTAAACGTGATAAATGTAAGTCGCTCTGAATGAGGACGTCTGCCAAATGCTGGAAATGTAATCTAGTAAGTGTAAGTGTGTGGTGTGTGTGTGTGTGTGTGTGTGGACCCGTGATGGACTGGCGACCTGTCTAGGGTGTCCCTCTCTTGCCTTTCACATTTTAGAGACGGCTGGAATAGACTCCAGCAGATCCCTGTAACCCCGAATTAGGGAATAAATAAAAGTCAAGTATAATAAAGAATAATTTTATTTAAATATCGAATCAATGTGACCAAAAAATCCCATTTTTTAATTATTATTGTGATGCTTGAACTCGAAAAGCAACTTTTAATTTTTATACAGTGACTCGATCATCTGACTGGATCTTTGAATGAATTTGCAGCTGTACAGATGTTCCTATATTTCCTTTACATTTGACAGAAATTCTTCATCCAGAGTGACTTATATTCATCTCATCTGTAGCTCTGAGGAGTTAAGTGCTAAGGGCCTTGCTCAGGGGGCCCAGCAGTGGCAACTTGGTGGTACTGGGAAGTAAAGTCTAAGCTACCACTTGCCCTGCTGAAGCCCGTCATAGCTTATTACTTATAGCCAAATTTGTACCATCCACTCAGCTCCACAATCATGCAGTTACAGCTGAGGTTCAAGTTCCACTCCATGATAAGATAAATGATATATATAACTGTTTATAACTGTTTTACTGCTTCCATTCGATGCCATACAGAATAACTTCTCCACCCGTCCATGAGGACTTCTTCTTCACAGAGATTCATAAACAGTCGTAAAGGATGACCCTTGCTCTGAGGACGCACTGTTGGCACAAATCCACTTAGCTCCAGATGTTTATCTGTGTGTGTGTGTTTGTCAGTTTTATTGCTCACTGATGAGACGGAGCTGATAACGAGCGATTAGAGACATTTATTTAACCAAAACCTGCTATTAAAGTCTTGGGGTGAAACTTGTGTCTCTTAAATCTTGTGGTTTAGATCGGATTCCACACGGTAATGAAGGGGAATCAGGATATGATATGATATATGATATGATATGATTTGATATGAAGTCGATAATAGTGGGAATAAAATCTAACTAGAATTATAGGTCATTTTTAATCATTAAAAACAGACTAATACATTTCAGGCTGTGAGTCTGATCTAATCCATCCATGATTCCAGACACTTTTATAAGGGGGAAGTGGTGGCTTTCTGCACTACCAACCCAAAAGTTGTGGGTTCGATTCCCATCTCCACCAAGCCACCACTGTGGGCCCTCAACCTCCAATTGAGATAAATGTAAGTTTGGACGGGACATATGCTGTAAATGTAAAATACGATAAATATCCGATACACTGGGATACGACCTCTGTTTTATATGGGTTAATCATAGTTTACATAAATTCAACCTAAATCCAACCTCACTTTCTTTATAATGTTGCTGTACCAGGTAGAAACCACCTGGTGGGGCAGTAAAAGAGAATAGCAGTAGCAGGAATGTGAACTAGATAGACGTCTCTATACATATTCATCTTATTCATGCCACAAAGGGTTCAGGGCCTTGCAAAGGGTCAGCTTAGTGGTGCTGGGAATCAAACCCACGATCTTCTGATTAGCATACCAACACCTTAGCCAGTGAGCTCCAACCATCCGTATACACCTCCCCATTACTGACCTCATAAACATCTGTTTACACCAGATCAGTCTGCACAGTGTGTATTACAATGAGCTCAAATATGTGTAAAGAAATTATTCAGAATGTGTATTAAAGATGTCTCCATGATAGAAGACACCAAATAAATGGATTTCCACCACAAGAGGGCTTTTGTGTTTTTATATTTCTGTAATTTATCAGACATTTATCACATTTCTAAACCTGCGCGTTAAGGGCCCAGCAGGAGCAGCTTGCTAGCCCTGGGAATTGAACCCATGACTATCAGATCAGCAGACCAACTCTTTAATCCCTGAGTTGTGTCTAACACCTGGTGTGAAGTAAAGTTTGAATGTTATCCTGCTTCTCACTCAGTCCTAAGTTGAACCCAACCCAACTCTGTCCCAAACCTGACCTAAATCTGACCTGAATTTGACCTATACTATACTAATCCTAATGTTAATGCTAATCCTGACCTGAATAAGACTTAATCTTGGAATTTGAACGTGCAATCTTTTGATCAAATATCAAACACACTAACCACTAGGGTTCAAAACCCCACTTTCGGGCCCCTGAGCAGAGTCATTGCTGCTCTCTGACCCCTGTTTTCTAAACTGAGATCCATTGTGTAAACTGTGTGTGTTTGTGTAATTTTTACCTGGAGTGTGTATATGTTTGTGTGTGTGTGTGTGTGTGTGTGTGTGTGTGTGTGTGTGTGGTAGAGCAGGCGAGACGGGTTTTTTCCTGCTCATAGCTGGTGGTGACAGGCGTGAGTCACTTGCTGTGTCTCTATTGTCAACTGTTTGCTGATGCGATGGAGATCTGCAGCTCTGTTTCTCAGCACAATACACAACGTGGCTCAGCGACTGACGCTGCTGACAACCTGAAAAATGCCTTTATTCAACTTAATCCAATCAGATTGCTACCACAACACAACACTAACACGTCTGAAAAACCAGAACCAGCGGGGTTTCCATGCATCACGTGGGACACTCGGAGATCAGATCCAAATGTGTGTCACAGCATCACTAAAAGAGAGAGGAATGCAAAACGTCTGACCAATCAGAACCGGGATTCTAACTGTTTGTGTTGTTACTGATGATAATTTAGTTTGGGTTGATTAATCTAATCTAATCTAATCTAATCTAATCTAATCTAATTCAATTCAATCCAATCCAATTTATTACATTTGCAGCATTTGGCAGACGTCCTTATCCAGAGTGACTTACGTTTATCTCTTTTATACAACTGAGCAATTAGGGATTAAGGGCCTTGCTCAGGGGCCCAAGGGTGGTGGCTTGGTGAAGCCGGGAATCGAACCCACAGTTTTCAGGTTGGTAGGCCAACACCTTAACCGTGAGCCACCACTTCCCACCACTTATTAACTGATGGAGTGAAGTTAATTTCACGTCTTTATGTAAAAAGTAACTTTTTATTACTTGTGTCGCCGAGATTTATTTAAAAGTTGTGTAGCATAACTTGTACAAGATGTATGTTGTGTAGTATAGGATTTTTTTCATGTAGTCTATGGTTTATGTTGTGTAGTGTATTTTATAGTATGAGATGTATGTTGTGTAGTATATTGCATAGTGTGAGATGTATGGTGTGTAGAATATTGTGTAGTATGAGATGCATGTTGTGTAGTATGAGATGTATGTTTGTGTGTTATGTAGTATATATTGTGTAGTATGAGATGTATGTTGTGTAGTATATTGCGTAGTGTGAGATGTATGGTGTGTAGTATATTGTGTAGTTTGTGATGTATGTTGTCTAGTATGATATGTATGTTTTGTAGTATATTGTGTAGTGTGAGATGTATGGTGTGTAGTATTATTGTGTAGTATGAAATGCATGTTGTTTAGTACATTGTGTAGCATGAGGTGTATATTGTGTATTATAGGGATTTTGTGTAGTATACATGGTTTATGTTGTGTATGAGATGTATGTTGTGTAGTATATTGTGTAGTATGAGGTGTATGGTGTGTATTATATTGTGTAGTATGATATGCATGTTGTGTAGTATGTTGTGTAGTGTAAGATGTATGGTGTGTAGTATATTGTGTAGTATGAGATGCATGTTGTTAAGTATATGTTTTTCGTGTAGTATATGGTGTATATTGTGTATTAAATGGATTTTGTGTAGTATACATGGTTTATGTTGTGTATGAGATGTATGTTGTGTAGTTTATTGTGTAGTATAAGGTGTATGTTTGGGTAGCAGGAGATGTGCGTTGTGTAGCAGGAAATGTATATTGTGTAGCAGGAGAGGTGCGTTGTGTAGCAGATATATATTGTGAAACAAGAAATGTATATTGTGTAGCAGGAGATGTATGTTGTCTATCAGGAGATGTATGTTGTCTATCAGGAGATGTATGTTGTCGAGCAGGTGATGTAGGTTGTGTTGCAGATGTATGTTGTGTAGCAGGAGATGTATGTTGTAGAGCAGGTGATGTATGTTGTAGAGCAGGTAATGTAAGTTGTGTTGCAGATGTTGTGTAGCAGGAGATGTATGTTGTGTGGTGATGATCCTTCAGCATCTCAGTCAGGTTTTGAACAGGAAGCCGCTGCTCTGGCCTTTAGCTTTAAACTCATTGGGTGTGAAAACTGATTAACTGCTCGATGATCTTCTTGTGCAGGGTTTTTTCAAGTCCGGTTCTTTCTGGAATGCTGCAGGAGATGCTGCGTGTGTGGCGTGTTAACGACAGCCTGCTGCAGGACCTCAACTGGAGGACGTCAAGGTCAGAAAGAGGAAGAAGAGGGATGCCGTTTTTTTCCTTTAGTAAAAAGCTCGATGAATAATTCAGCTGCTGCTTTGTCTCCGTGTAGCTCTTCAGCCCTCTGACAGGTTTATTCCAGCCCTGTCTGAGCAGGAAGCAGCGCCGCTTCCCTTCTCCTTCACACTTCCCTTAATTAGACGAGCAAATTGCAGGTCGTGTTCACGCTTTCGGAGAAAGGAGGACTGTGGGAAACGTGAGCATGCTTTTATCTCCTGACTGTAGGGACAGACGGATGAGGGGCCCGTTATTAAGGAAGCAGCAATGATGCTGTGATAGACTGTGATGCTGTTTAACATTCTTGACCAAACAGAAGTTTATTCTAGGGTTCTGTTATTATATTTAATTTTAAACCTTATAAAAGTATGTTTATAGTTTATTATTCTTAAAATAATAATCACTGTTTAAAGATATAATAAAAAGAATGACGTAAGTATACTGCGTTTATATACTGACAAATAAAAGTCTATCTGGTTTATACTCTGTACTTACTATAGTTACGTTTACTTAGCCGTAGTCGCTTTAAAGGGCTAAGGCCCGCCCAATATGACGTATGACTGACAGGTAAAGCAACCAATGACATCCAGTTTTGTGGCACTAGGGTTAGGGTTAGGAGCGCATCTAAGTGCCCCCAAATGAAAACTTCATTTAATCCATGCTGAGTAGGGATGTGATGAGATACTTATCCCACAAGATGAGACCAAGACACGAGACTGAGTTCACGAGAACGAGACGAGACGAGATTTTAAGTTTCTAATGATGAAATACAGAAAAAAATCTTTAATTCAACTAAAAAACACAAAATGCATTTAAAAACCAACTTGTAGTTTATGAAATTAAACTTTTATTTTAATTAATTGTATACGGTAATTAACAACATATAAACACTGTGCAAAACTTTTTTTTTGCCCCGTGTGGCAGTTGTAGCTTCTGCTTGGACGTCAATACCGCCACAGCTGTTGAACTCCGGTAAAAAAAAAAAAACAGCTTCACGTCTCACCTGGCTAAGCAAACGAGCGACACGTGTTGTGAGGTTTATTGTGTGTGTGAAGCATTTAATTGTGCGGCTCAAATCCTGCCTCGCGCATCCATATTACACACATCGTCTGTTACAATATCGATGGTGTTATCAGAGGCGTGCGGTATATCATTTTTTACAGTGTTTTGCATATTGTGTCTTTTCTTGTCTTTCAGCCGAAACCAAAGTGTTGCCATACAAACGATTTAAATGTGGCAGGGGGGCATCTTTTATCGTAACATCTCTCACAAGACCAGTCGGATCTTGTAAGATATATCAAGATGAATTAGGTGGAGTTTTACTTTAAGGCACCTTGAGATGCGCCCCTTAACATGAAGGGCCACAAAACTAAATGTCATTGGTTGCTTTACCTGTTAGTCACACATCCTATTGGGCAGCTATGGCTAAGTATATATAACTATAGTAAAGTATAAAATATATCATGAGATCTTGTCACACAATTCCTATTGCCACCCATAAAAACACAACAGCCTGAGTTGTTTTCAGGTGGACTGTTAAACAACAAGACACACATACACACACACCTCCCAGAAATCCTGTACACTTCAACCAATCAGAGGACGATCTTAAAACTCCTGAAGTGTTTCCAGCCATGTGGGCCGTATGCATCAGATTTTCAGCCAGCGGTCTGTAAGTGTGACATCTAAGACCGAGACTAAGTCTTAACTTAACTCAGTCAAATATACTTGAGTTACTGTAGCATGAACAGCAGAGCTTCTGCTTTAGTAACCAATCTAATGAGTCTTATCAGTGTATTCAGAGTAAACAGGACCCTAAAGCTACATATTGTGCTTTGCTCTTTTCCATCCAAGCTTTAAAACAGCAGATTTCCTGAACAGCTTGAGAAAAGTGGCCTTTGTAGGGGGGAGGGGGCGACTGTTAGTCACTGAAGCGTGTTTCAGAAATTGCAGTCTTACCATATGGGCCAAAGCCTAATGATGAGTTTATTCTCTTATCTAACCGACTGGAGGATGAAATCTAGCTGCTTTTCAAATAATATCCCACAGATATCAAAATTCCCAAAGCAAATTCATGTAAAGTTGTCGATTTCTGCTAGGATTCAGTTAAACGTGTGGGAAAACAACACAAATTTATATTTCAGGGATGCTGTAGTGAAGTGTGTATTAGCCATCCATCCAGCCATCCATCCAGCCATCCATCCATTGTCTATTCACACTTATTCCTTATCAGGGTCAGGCAATCTGCTAGAGTCTATACCAGCTGTTATTGGCTGAAAGGCAGGGGTCAGCCTGGACAGGTCACCAGTCCATCGCATGGCCACATACAGACAAACAACAACACACACTCTTCCTCCAATGTGCAATTTAGAATCACTAATCAATCTAACATACATGTTTCTGGATGGAGGAAACACGGAGGAAACTGGAGAACCCGGAGAAAACCCATGCAAGCACAGGGAGAACATGCAAACCCCACACAGGAAGACCCCTGCAGGGGATACAAACCTGTGACCTTCTTGCTGTGAGGCAACAGTGTGAACCACTAAGCCTCCGTGCTGCCCCTGTGTATTAGTAATGGATTTGTAATTGCTGCTAGATCCGATGTAGATTAGATGATGTAGATCGATTAGGCCCCGCCGGTGTATTTTTGTGATTGCCAGAGGAACAGGGGCAACAAAAAACTGGGAAAGTTTGGAACTTTCAACAGGTGAAGAGGTTATTTGGAATGATTGGGTATAAAGGAAGGACCCTGAAAGGCTCAGTCAAGCAAGGATGGGGCGGTGTTCACTACTTTGTGAACAACTGAGTAAGCAAATAGTCCAACAATTTAGGGACAACATTCCTCAATGTACAACCACAAGCAATTCAGGTTTTCCCTCATCTAAAATCCATAATAATGGACCTCATAATATCATCAGATGATTCAGACCATGGAATGCAGGAAATCTCTGCATTCTCTGCAAATTAGCGGCAAGGACGGAAACCAACACTTAATATCAGTAACCTTTTGATCCATCAGGAGGCACTGCACTAAAAATAGACATCAACCTGTAGAGGATATCACCATCTACAAGTGCAAGTTAAAACTGTACTATTCATCTTACCAGCTTCTCTGGATCCAAGCTCATCTTTGATGGACTGAAAAAGTGAGCTGTGGTCTAATAAGTCCAGATTTCAAATTGTTTTATGAAATCATGGACGTCTTGTCTTCTGGCCTTAAAGAGGAAAAGGACCATCTAGATTGCTATGAGCACCAAATTCAAGAGCCAGCATATTTGATGGTATGGGGTTTGTGTTGGTGTCTCTGGCATGGGTAACTAGCACATCTGTAAAGGCACCCTTTATGCTGAAGTAAGTTTTGGAGCCATCCGGGTGATGTCCTTTACAGGAACGTCCCTGGTTATTTCAGCAAGACAATGCTTCTGGGGCTTTGTAGCAGAAGAGTGCGCGTACTGGACTGGCCTGCCTGTAGTCCAGACCTGTCCCCCATTGGCTTATAAAACTAACAAAGCTTCGTCATATAGTGTCCTCAGTTCCCAAATGTTTACTGAGTGTTGGGTAAATAAAAGGTAATGTAAGACAGTGCCGAATATGTCCTTGTCCCAGCTCTTTTGGAACGTGTTGCAAGAATCAAATTTAAAAATGAGTGAATATTTGCAGGAGACATTGACATTGCATATCTTGTCTTTGTGGAGTTTTTCATTGGGATTAAGGTTAGGTTTGTATAAAGCACCTTAACCACAGCAAAGAACCGCTGAAGAACCGCTGATGAACCACTGTTGTGGCTCAGTGGCCACTGAAGAACAATGAAAGTGGCAGCTTAGTGGTTAGGGTTTTTGGACTGCTAACCTGCTAACCGCTAACCCCCAATTGCTCAGTTGTATAAATGAATCAAGCGGATAACGGCCTCTGCCAAATGCTGTAAATGGTAACAGGTTTTGTATATGGTACCATTGCTCTATAGCACCTCAGTCATCCAAAAGAACCGGTAAAGAACCACCAAGATTTGTACTATAAAGTGGTTTTCAATATCTAAACACCTTCATTGGTCACATATACTTTTTTACAGCAGAGTAAAATTTGTTTCTTCGCATATCCCATCTTAGTAAGTTGGGGGTCAGAGCGCAGGGTCAGCTATGATACAGAACCCCTGGAGCAGGAAAGGTTAAGGGTCTTGCTCAAGCACCCAACAGTGCCTGGCTGGCAGAGGTGGGACTTGAACCCAGATCTCTTTCTGTTCTGTAGATCAACAACTCGGCCTTAACTATTTGAGCCACCACTGCCACCACTTTCCCTATTATTATCAGCCACTTTTAGTACTATATAGCACCATTATAGCACTATTCTATAGTGTAGGGTTGTGCTACTGATATCATTCAGTCTTGAATGAGTCCAAAAAATCGTCCAAAATAATTCTAATTTAATATAAATATTTTTTTTTGCTCACTGGAGATGTAAACTTGTTATTTTTAAACTTGGTCATTGTTATTTTTTTTGTCATTTTTCCATATGCTATTTAAAGCTTTTTTTTTTTTTCAAATTAACCCTTACATTGTCGTCCTATCAACCATGCAATATTTGTCCTTCGGATGTCATTGCTTGTCTCGTTGATTTGCCTGTTTATAAAGCATAAAATAATAAAAAATTACCACCCAAATTTGGGTTGCACCATGTTCAATCCATAATAATCAAATATGTTTTGATAAAACTGGTCAAATTTCACCCTAAGACAACAGGAATGTTAGGGTGAATTAAATATCTGCCCGGAAAGTTCCCATGTCTGTAGATTTGATGGCAATTAAAGATTTCCGAAATTTAGATTTCCTTTAATTGATGCCGTTCAGTCGGTTGAGGTTTGCCAATTTGTCTCTATTGCAGTTACTTATGGTCCACTTGTTAAGCGCAGAAGTGCAGGATTGTTTAATTGCATTCAGCTTGTGTGAAATGTGTGTAAAGTGTGTGTGTGTATGTGTGCGTGTGTGTGTGTGTATGTGGGTGGTTGTTGAGACTTCTTCAGCTCTGTCCCTTCTTCAGAAGTTGCTCTGAGAAAAAACAGTTGCCATGGTGAATGCAATTAACAGGTATATTTCTAGAATCTTGGAGGCTCTCGGTTTTCTAAAAAGGATATTGCATCATCCCTATCTCTCTCTCTCTCTCTCTCTCTCTCTCTCTCTCTCTCTCTCTCTCTTTCTTTCCTCTCTCTCTCTCTCACACACACACACACACACACACACTTTTTCTTTCTCTCTTTCTAATCAAAGCAAATTCCAGCTGCTTGTAAAATGATAAAAGACGCCATCTTTGTTTCTGTCACTGGTGGAAGTTTGAGGGTTGAATGAGTTAAAGGTCCCAAAAAGTCATCGCCAAGGAAACCAGGACCCTAAGGAGATGTGGTGCATCGGTGTGAGTGTGAGTGTGTGTGTGTGTGTGTGAGTGTAGGAGAGAGAAAGAGGATCAGTAAAGTGAACACATCCTTGTTTTTTGAGATGAGCTGTGAGAGGTGGAGGTGATGCTTCACCCTGAAACCGTCCACACCTCCACCTGCTCAGGTCTGCTGCGCTTCTGATCACAGATGATTCAGAAATTCCAAACTAATCAAAGGTGGGACATGACATGGCGAAACAATCTATCTGTCTGTCTGTCTGTCTGTCTGTTTGTATTTCTATCTATCTGTCTGTCTGTAGATACCTGTCTCACCTTGATAATATCTTGATTTTTGTCTATCTATTATCTATTTGTCTGTCTGTCTGACTGTCTGTATATAACTGTGTGCAAGAAAAAATAACATCTTGATTTTTTGTCTGTCTGTCTTTCTGTCTGTCTATCTATATATTTTTTCTTATTATTTTTTTTCTCTAGTGTGTGTCTATATAACCGTGTGTGAAAAAAATAACATCTTGATTTTTGTCTACCTGCAAAAATTGTCTATCTGTCTGCCTGTCTGTTTGTCTTTCTGTCTGTCTGTCTGTCTATCTATATATTTTTTTCTTATTTTTTTTAACTGTCTGTCTGTCTGTCTGTATATAACTGTGTATAAGAAAAAGATATCATCTGGATTCTTGTCTATCTGTTTGTCTTTCTGTCTGTCTGTCTTGTCTGTCTGTCTGTCATATTTATTTTCTATCTATATCTATCTATCTGTCTGTCTGTATATACCTGTGTCATCTTGATCTTGATATATATCTTGATTTTTGTCTTCTTTTGTCTATCTATCTATTTGTCTGTCTGTCTGTCTGACTGACTGTCTGTATATAACTGTGTGTAAGAAAAAAATAACATCTTTGATTTTGTCTTTCTGTCTGTCTGTCTATCTATAATTTTTTTTTTTCTTTTTTTTATCTGTCTGTCTGTCTGTCTGTCTGTATATAACTGTGTATAAGAAAAAGATATCACCTGGATTTCTTGTCTATCTGTTTGTCTGTTTGTCTTTCTGTCTGTCATTTTATATTTCTATCTATCTGTCTGTCTGTATATACCTGTGTCATCTTGATAATATCTTGATTTTTGTCTTTCTTTTGTCTATCTATCTATTTGTCTGTCTGTCTGTCTGACTGACTGTCTGTATATAACTGTGGTGTAAGAAAAAAATAACATCTTTGATTTTGTCTTTCTGTCTGTCTGTCTATCTATAAATTTTTTTCTTTTTTTTATCTGTCTGTCTGTCTGTATATAACTGTGTATAAGAAAAAAAGACATTATCTTGATTTTTGTCTTCAGAAGTACAGCATTAGGTTTTTTTGACGTCGTGGTCTTCACACCGCTCTGGTTGAGATGATCTTTTTTTACAGAAATATTTCTCCTCCTCACTTCAAAGAAGTAATTGAAGTTATTCTTCTCCTCACCTGTGTGTTTGTTTTAGTCTGAGGGTTGTTATAGAGGTTAATATAGGGGTTATAATGTGCTACACTTATTTTTTCTCTGTAGTCAGAGTCTGTTGGAGTCTCTGGGAAACTCGGGGGGGGGAATTCCACAGTGGAAAAGACTCATCATCATTCCGATGTTTTTGCCAAGCTTCATGCAGCAGCTGTACAAATATCATTCTACTGCAGACGGTGTGTTAAAGGGACACACCTACACCACTGGGAGACTGTGCATTTTTTAGATGGGAGTGAGCTGAGTGTTGAAAACTTCACACACACAACACACACACACACACTCACTAGTGAAAAAAATAAGTTCTTATTTAGCCTTTTTTATCTGTAATAGCGTATTATACTGTCAAAATCTCACACTTTTATCTTTCCTCAGGGTTTAATCATATCATACATACAAATATAACTGACTCGAACCCTGTCCCAGCAGGACAATGTCCCTGCACACAAACCCTCTGATCTTCATGAGGACATGCTGTGTTCTGGATGTTCTGGAGTAGAAGAACTCTTATATCCTGTACAGAGTCCTGATTCTGACCCAACCCTTAACACTGAACACCTTTGGGATGATCTGGAACCCCGACTGAACCCCAGACCTCAACATTACTGTCTGATCTCATTAATACTATTGGAACTGAATGATCAAATCCACACAATCACATGATCCAATCTAGTGGAAAACCTGCACAGAAGTTTAAAGGTTATTATAGCAGGAAGAGTGAGACTAACATCTGGAATAGGATCAAAAAACACGCCTGTATTTATTTGTTCATATTTTTTTAGGAATGTGAGTGCAACATGAGTAAAAGTCTCAGAGGTTTTTACAGTTTCTGGATTCTTGAAGAGGTTCTCGGTTTTTAATACATGACAAGCTGCATTTTTTTTGTCATTTTTGCAGACATTTTACGTGGTACCGTCGCGAGTCGTAGGATCGAGGTTGGCTGCAAACACGGTTTTCTTCGACAAAATAACAAAAGACTTTACAAGATAAAGAACATTAACAAACAAAAACACAACTGACTAGGACATCAAAATGAACTGGAATCAAAGACACAACATTATATGGAAACCGACAGTGAGACGTGGAAAAAAAAAAAAGCAAGACAAAGACACACAGGGGTAAAAATACTAAACTTAATTGGGAACACAATCAACTCAAAGAGAAACACCTGAGCAGAATGAGGAACACGTGACCAAAACAAACCAATAAAAACATGACACATGGGCAGGACAGACACATGACAAGACATAAACAAACATTGAGCACGTGGACAAAGCAAAGTCTCTGCGTTGCCCTCCGGTGGCCTGGCAGGGCAACGCAACGGATATGTTAAATAGATAAAACGAATAATGTGAAATTCTATAATGTTAAAAAACTGGAAGTGGTGGTTTAGTGGTTAAGGTGTTGGACTGATACCAGAAAGACCAGGGTTTGATTCCCAGCACCACCAAGCCACCACCGCTGGGCCCCCGAGCAAGGCCCTTAGCTCCCATCTGCTTAAAATGTAAAAACTAATTTGCAAATCAATAAAAAATTATTTTGCAGTAAAAGATTTTTCCGTAAATTTAGCTTCTCGTTATAATTCTCATTCTTATTTTAAACCTCTTTATCGATTGGTGTCTCCAGGATTTACAGGAGTTTTTTTAGTAATATTTGTGTAGCCAAAGGTTTTTGATTTTGATTTTTTTTCTTCAACATTTGCTATTTTGTGCTTTGTTTTTTAAAGAGACAATACCAAAATTGGTGAAGACTTTTATTTTAAAAAAAAGTTTACATTGTCATTTCGACTATATAGGACTGCAGTTCATAATGAAATAAAACCCAGTTCCTCCAGGATCATGGTGCTACAAAAAACATAGAACTACCAACCCGTTCTCATCAATCAGCGTATAAAAAACACAACTTTACGCTTTTCAATTGCATTTTGAGAAACTAGTTATCTTCAGGGTACCGAACTCTCCTCACCATCTGCAACTTTTCCTGAAAAATCCGCCTTAAAAATGTACTTTCAAGTTAGTCTAAGACTCAACTGTACATTTGAGTTTTGCTAGTCTGTGCTAGGCTATAAGAATTTACTCTGATCAACCAATCAGAGGGCGGAAAAATGCTGATGCCTACTTTAGCATTTACTACAGTAAAATGTAGTCAATTGCACCTCCAAGCACTCCTAGAATCCAAGCTTCCAGTTGCGCATTTTTAGGTATGGTAGAAATAAAAACAGAAAAATAAATAAAAGAGAATAAAAGAATATTGCACAATTTCATATGAAAAACAAATAAATAATCGATTTAATAAATAAGTTTTATTGCCCAGAAAAAGTAGAGATTTAGGTAGTAACAGTGGTATTGCAGTGCATTTATTCAACAATGAATTTAAGCATTAAAGTGTTCATGAGGTAAATTGCCTATATAGTAATATAGTTGTAATATAAAATTTATTATAGTAATTAATGTATAAATTAGTTTTTTTTACTGTAGTATAGTTACTATAACAAGTGTAGTGGACATCAACAAATTACCAAATCATTGCAATTTACTACTACTAATAATATACTATTAATAATATACTTACTACATTAAGTTTTAAAAACACTACAGTATTTACCACAGGAAATGTTTTTACATCGTTCCATAGTAAAGTTACTCTACAGTACTGTAGTATTTTTCATACAGGTAAATAACGTGCATGTGATTAGAGGAGGGCTGTGACTGAACGCTGTGACTTTTTGATTAATGATTCGTTTAGAAGTATTATATTGTTTTTGTCACATTATAGTAGAATTTGCTTGTAATCCGATTCCTAGAAATCCTAACCTTAGGTTCTAGTCTAAATCAGATTGACAAACTGTTTTAAAAGAATGTCAGACCGCAGCAGGAAACCATCTCACCCTCAGCCTTATACCACTTCCTGTTTCGCACCGAGACGCCCATCTTGGTTTGCTGCTTTGCTTTATTCCAGGAATGAATTACAATAGCCAGTGCTGCAGAACAGCAGGTTTATATACTAGTTAAGGTTCAGGGCCTTGCTTAAGGGTCCAGCAGTGGCAGCTTGTGCTGGGAACTGAACCCATCATCTTCTGATCAGCAGTCCAACTTTAACCACTGAGATATTAAAGCCCACTCATATTCATACTCCAATACTATCATGTACCAAGACTATCTATCAGTCTGTCTGTCCGTCTGCCCGTTTATCTATCTATCTATCTATCTATCTATCTATCTATCTATCTATCTATCTATCTATCTATCTATCTATCTATCTATCTATCTGTCCGTCCTTGTCTGTCTATCTATCTATCTATCTGTCCGTCCATCTGTCTATCCATGTATCTGTCATCCGTCCGTCTATCTCTCTATCTGTCCATCCATGTATCTATCTGTCTGTCTGTCTGTCTATCTATCTATCTATCTATCTATCTCTGTGTCTGTCTGTCTGTCTGTCTATCTATCTATCTATCTAACTGTCTGTCTGCCTGTCTATCTATTTATCTGTCTAACCCCTTTAAAAGACAATGTATAGTAAAGAGAATTGTATGATATATTATTATAAACTGTACCGAGTTTTGGTTTTAATGGTTATTATTATTAAACTGCTCCTTTAAAAAAAAATCCGGGATCTTTGTGGCTCGCGTGCTTCTGCATGACTCCACTGGGCGCGCGAGAGGGAGTCCAATGGAAACGGGAATACGTCATCGGAGAACGGGCGCGCTGCCGACGGCTTGTATTGTGTTACGGGAGCGCGCACTAACAGAGGAGCAGGAGAGAGAACGCGGAAACAGGAGAAAGAGGAGGAGATAGAGAGAAAGAGAGAGACCGAAAGACAAACAGAAAGAAAGACACACCAGAGAGAGAGAGAGAGAGTGAGTGAGAGAGAGAGTGAGAGAGAGGCGCGTCGACCGGTAGACCGCCTGCGCTCCCATACCGCGTTTTAACCCGCAGTTTTGTGCGCGTGTGTTTTTCTCTGGATTAAACGGATATTTTTCAGAAATAATTTATTGAGTTTTGTGTTTGTAAAATATTTTTAAAGATGTCGGGGAACCGAGAGGAGGAGCGGCGCAAACTGGCCGACATCATTAACCACTGGAACGCGAACCGGCTCGACCTGTTCGAGATCAGCCAACCGACCGAGGTGAGAGACACAAACACCGGAGTGGAAATCAGCCAGGCCTCGCTGTTGGCCTTACACCACACACACACACACACACACACACACACACACACACACACCCACACACACACTAATCACACTACGCCTGTTTAATCCGGAACCCGTCCCCCCTGATTGTATCCAATAGCGCAGTGATTTATTTATTTTATTTGATTATTTATTTATTGTCTGTTTTTTTAGGTTTATATCATTATATTATATTATTACCCTAATAACACCTTTACAGTCTAATAAAAATATAATGCTTCAAAATAATAGTGTGTGTGTGTGTGTTTGTGTTTATTAGCTAACGTTAGTTTTTCTTCCCACCTTTAAAGCTAAGAAATGTCACATAAAGGTTACCAAAGCGAACAAACCACCATTTTTATTTTTAGTCTGGTTTTTATATTTGGTTAATATGTTTTGTTTTGGTGTTGTGTGTGTGTGTGTGTGTGTGTGTGTGTGTGTGTGTGTTTAGACAAGCTAATCTATAAGACACTAGATTGTGAATCTCATCTCACACACCGGTAATGTTAGCTAACCTGCACAGCTAAGCGACGCGTTAGCTAACATAGATAAACAGGCTAACAATAATAAGAATAAATAGTAGTAATAATTACTATAAATATTATAGTTATTATTATTATTAAGTGTTTAAAAACTGAACTCGTGTATTATCAGGATATAGGATTTTTTGTGTTTTAGGGTGAGGGTGTGTGGCGCATCCACTATGACGTCATAAAGCGCTGTGGCGCGTGTATTTGTGTATGTCGGTGTGCGTGTGGTTCCAGTCTCTTTCTGTCCTCTTGTGTCCTGTGTGTTTTCGGTGTTAATCTGTAATAGGCTCTCTCTCTCTCTCTCTCATCCCCTCTCTCCTCTCTCTCCTCTCCTCCTCTCTCTCTCTCCTCTTGTTAGGAACAGCGTTTGACTCTCGTGCATATCTCGTGATATCGTGCACTTCTCTCTGTAATGTCTTTTTCTCTCTCTCGCTCTGTGACTGCGTGTTCTCTCTCTCTGGTGACTGCGGTCTCTCTCTTCTGTGACTGTCTCTCTCTTCTGTGTGTCGTCCTCTCCTCTCTCTCTGTGGTGACTGCGTGTCTCTCTCTCTCTCTCTCTGTGACTGCGTGTCTCTCTCTCTCGTCTTGTTGACTGCGTGTCTCTCTCTCTCTCTGTGTGACTGCGTGTCTCTCTCTCTCTCTGTGACTGCGTGTGTCTCTCTCTTCTCCTCTGTTACTGCGTGTGTCTCTCTCTCTCTCGTCCCTCTTGACTGTTGCGTGTTCTCTCTCTCTCTGTGACTGCGTGTCCTCTCTCTCTCTCTGTGACTGCGTGTCTCCCTCTCTCTCTCTGTGACTGCGTGCTCTCTCTCTTGACTGCGTGTCTCTCTCTCTCTCTCGTGACTGCGTGTCTCTCTCTCTCTCTCTCTCTGTGATGCGTGTCTCCGCTCCTCTCTCTGTCTCGTGGTCTGTCGTGCGGTCTCTCTCTCTCTCTCTCTGTGACTGCGTGT